>JAPKID020003270.1:0-12512 GCA_026931265.2 Tropidonophis doriae
ACTTTAAGTCTGAAGGACTTCAGCTCCCAGACTTCTCCAACCAGCAAAGCTGGAGAAGACTGGGAGCTGAAGTCATTCAGACTTAAAGTTGCAAAGGTTGGAGACCCCTGCATTAACAAATTTCCTGAACATTCTTATATATCTAATATAAGCCTCTGGTATAATAGTTATTATTTAGTTTTTCTCGCATTTCCCAGTAGCTGTTGTTATTATTATTATTATTACTATTATTATTATCTCTTTCATTCATTGAACATGAAACTCAGTCAACAGAACATTTTAAAAATGTGTCACAAATACTATTGACTGGTGCTAATGGTTGATACAGGTTGCTGCCAACATCCTAGGTATCAGCCAAGCATCTTCTTAAAATATATGATTTTTTTTAAATTTTTATTATTTTAAATTACTTCCATCTGTATTTTAACAAAAGTCAGGGCCTTTGTTGGGTGCTATCTTAGGATAAGAGTTGGTCAAATGTGTAGTTGAACATGTTTCTGAAAGCAAGACCGAAGCATACACAGCCTGCCTCTCTCTTCAGTTAACGGATCCAAAACTGGCAGAACAATGGTAGAGGTCTTCTCTCCTAATCAGACAAAGTTTTTACTTCAGAGGACGGATCCTATCTCACGCTACAGGTTCAATCTACGTGGCAGGACACAGATTGGAGATGGTGAGCCTGCCACAGGGGAATCTCCAATTCCACTGAATGAAGGTAAGTAATATGGATGCAGAGGAAGCTCTTTGGTATGAGAGATGTAGAGCTAGAGGTGTGAGTGGTGTTGAAAACATTTTGTAATATATACAGTAGGTGGCAGTTGATACATTGATATGTGAAATTTGGTCCTGGTATGTTGTGAGCATGAATCTTGCCCAACCATTTCCTTAGTTTCTGAAATATTTTGCACGTTACTGAATAAATACTTGAGAGAACAAGTTTTCAAGAAATTTAACAGAGCATTTTAAATAATGTAACCAATAAGATAAGGAGTGGGAGACCAGGATTGTGCTGCTTGGTATCCCCCAACACTTAGACAAAGAGTAGATGCAACAATGAAGAGAGCAGGCCTAACTCCACAAACTGTTCACTGACATGATTTAGAATGACTAAATAGAACTTTGACTACTGTCTACAATAGTTATGACCATGACTGAGATGCTAAGAAACAGGAAATTCAAGTGCTTGATGTTTCCTTTCTTTTGCATTCTAGACTTTTATGAAATAAGGTGCATGTTGGTTATGGAATTCACAATAGAGCTAATAATACTCCATAGACCCTATTTGCCACTGTACTGTTGTTATTGCTATGATTTCAAAAGATTCAGTGTACGCTTGAAGATTTCAAGTGATTGCCTGCTACTGTTCCTTGGTGAAATGATTGGACAGAAGTAATTTTTCCTGCTGCAATAAATAGGCTTTTTGTAAAATAGGTTTAAGCAATGTTGTGTTTCCAAAGAATAGCTCAAATAAATCCTAAAGGGTCTCTTATCTAAATCCTTTCTATTTTATACTTTGTCCAGCTTTTCTTTCCCAATGCAAGGCCAGGAGAGTAACATTTGAATAGCCTTTGTTTTTCATCGCTTCTGTTTAAATGAAATTAATATAGTTCCTAGCTAATTTTTATATAGAAACAGACCAACCTATTAACATGTGTATTATGTTTTGCTGATTTTAAATTTTACATTTATACATAAGGAGGGTGGGTTGTTTTAATACTTAAAATAACTGAGTTGAAAAAGAAAGCATTTCAAATAATACAATAATCCTTTGAGATTGTTAAAAATGGACAATTGTGATCCTACAATATTTGTTTAAAAGGTTGTTTTGGGTTGTACTTATTTTAGACAATATCATTCATTTTCTGACTTCATTTTTTTCAATATTCATTTATGACATTTATTAACACATTTTAAAACAGAACATATATATATGGTATTATGTATATCATTTTACTAGATATCTTCATTTATTTATGGCAATTTGTTATCCCTTCAATACTACGAAAGTATTCTTCCTTGGGGATTGCTTGATAGACTTATCCTTTTTCTTTTGTCATAACGATCATCATTTATATTTTGGGTAATATTCCATGCTGCTGTTTTTCAAATGAATATTCGTTTTATAATAGTTATCTAACCAGTCCCTAGTATTCTGCCTCTTATGCTTTCATTTTGGTGTGATTAGCAGTGGTCTTCATCTTTGATTGGTAATGTTTGCACAGTGTTGTGTGGCAAATCCATTTTGTAAACTAACAGTGTAAGATACTCTTACACCTAATGGATTGGGGAGGGTGAGGAAAATATCTGAGATAATAGTGCATGGTACTAAAGGAACATCTGCAAAGAACATCTAGGCAGAATTTTTGGAGTAGAGGGGGTGTTTGAGAATTGTTTTGTTGCTTTTCAGTGAATTGGCTGTGTTGAACCTTTCGAAGTATTAATACACTCATATATAAAGTGCTAAAAGTAAAAAAGTATGTAATTTAGTGGCTGAAGAGTCTTGGGAGAACTAGAACATACAAAATAAGGGAGACTAATTCAGGAAACAGTTGCTTTCTATTCTACTTTATGAAATCTGTGGTTAGAGAAGCAAGGCACCACAAGCTCTTGCTTCTTTCTTTCCAGAGTTTTTGAACCTTATAATATTGTGACAGTAATAACAAGCAAACATCTGGATTGTAGATGTGGTTATGAGAAAGGCAATCCAATCTAAGCAGTTTATGCAACAAATCTGATAGTAACATTCTTTCCCCATTTAGAATCATATTTTAATATTGGATTTGAAAAGGATCTTGGAGATCATCTAGTATGATCCTTGCCCAGTGCAGGAATGTACCACTATTATATTCCCAATGGATTACCATCTAGCCTCTACTTAAATGCCTCCAGAAAAAGAGAGCCCACCACTTTGCATGCAGTATATTTCATTGTTGAACAACTCTTTATCATTAAGAATTTTTCCTGATGTCCACTTGAAGTCTGTATACTTATAATTGTTTCTTATGGGGTGTTTCTGGAACAACACATCACAGTGCTGCCTAATCTTTTATATAACTTCATATTTTTGAAAACAATTATCAAATGGTGGAGCTCTTGCCTCACAAGCAGGAGATTATAAATTCGATCCTAGGTAGAGGCAGATGTATAGTCTCCTGCTTGGGCAGGGGGTTGGACTAGATGACCTGCAAGGTCCCTTCCAACTCTGTTAATCTGTTAATGAAATCTCTTTATAATATTCTGTTCCTTACTCCAAGCTTATCTGATGTCCAATTGTTCCAATGTTGTTGTTTTTTCTTTCAAGTTCTTTATCATCTTAAATTCTTTCATCTGGACATGCTCGAGTTTAAAAATGTATTTCCTAAATCATATTACCCAAAACTGGATGCAATATATTATGGCCTGGCCAGTGCAGAATCGAGGGTAATAATGACATATTTGATCTTGATTCTGCACTTGGTTGATGCAGTATTGAATTGCATTTACTTTTTTTTGGTACAATATCATCACAGTTGGGTAATATTCCATTTGTGACCCACCAGGTTATCAAAATTATTTTTTCATGTATTACTTTCAGTATGTGTTCCTCCCATCCTATATTCATATCTGTGATTTTCCCTAGTCAGAGTAGGGCTTTAGATTTGGTTCTGATTATTATTATGGTTGGTTGCACAGTCAATCAGATATTTAGAATAGATTTAACATTTTTATCTGCTATCAAGAATTTCAAGAACACTATTTCTAATAGTGTGAGATAATGGGAGTTGAAATTTCCATAGCTGGTGGAACACTAGTTATTATATACCTCTGCAGTTATGGAAAAAGCCTCTTTATATGCTCCAGGAATTTGTAAGAAAGGGAATATTCTATCTTCAATTTTCCCTGGAAATCTGGCCATTAGGGAAAAAGTCATTTGGTAAAAAGTTGCCCCCAGAGTAGTGAGTGGTCAAATACCAAAAATAGAAGGACATTCATTACTTCTCCCCTCTTAGAACAGATGAATTCTCTATCAAGGAAAACTTCTTTCCCACATGAGGTACATTTTAAGCAATATAAAATTAAGCAAATTCTCCCAATTACTGAAGGACGATTTAATTAGTAATGGGGGATATACCATTACATGTCGTTGCAGGAAAGAAGATATACGGTTATTCGAATACTTCCACTTGAAATTAGAAATAATAAAAAGCAAATAATAGTGCTGTAATGAAACCAGGTTATTCAGTATGAGAGTGTGTCTATAAATTCACAGTTTAATGATGCTCATTGCTACAGAGAAATGTATCTCCTCCATAAGAGACAAACTAGGAATGCATTATTGCCCTTTCCCAGCACCCTTGTAGTCAGCAGATGACCCTCAGGAGGAAAAAGTCACAACTTCTGGATTCAGGGTAGAATAAAACACTCTTTGTGAAAAAATTGTCAAAGTAAGTGAAAGTTCAACAGCCCTCAGGAAAATGAAAACAAAACAAAGCTTGCTCTTAACATTCTTCACGTTTCCAGTAAGATCTCAATTTCTGTTCAGGCCTGTGCTTTATATAATTAATTGTTGCTTTTTATTTTCCCAATTGTAAAATGTGGGAAAAATCATTATGTTGAATAGACATTTGAAACATGAATTGCTCCACATTTGTCATTCTGCAGGCAATCACTCAACATATTTTATATATATTTCTTGCCAATCATTTCTACACAAAGTATTTTCTCTTGCGCGGGAGAAAAATGTATAATTTGGCAAGCAATGAATGGGAATTACTTTGCAAAGTGGATTTTGTGTTGCTCTCTGCAGTCATTTGATACACTAAACTTGGATTTTTCTTAAAAATTAAAGCTCCATGGATGGTAAAAATCCAAGAATTTCATTACTGTATTAGAATTAGTGTTACAATTAGTATTAAAATACTAATCTATTATATAAAAGCTTTAATCTTGAATCTGTTAGATGTTGATAGCTATTGCTTTTATAACTTTGTTAGTAATCTGAATACGTCTATCAGCCATAACATACAACCATGGCAAATGTGTTTGTAATTATTTCTAGAGTCTGAACTAATTTTGAGATTATAAGTATAGCAGCTGAAGTTAAATATAACAAACCACAGTACAAAAAAAACTGAAGCAATTTTCTCTCTCTCAGGTACACTGTACCTTCCTTTGTCTTCATGTATATAAAATGGAAATTTTCCAAGAAAACATTGTGTGCCAATTATGATCTACACTGACTATACTTTAAAACTAAATCTGGATTCAAACCCAGTGTGATGCTACCAGTAGTTGAGGAGCCTATTTTGATACAACATTTGTATCACTTGTTTGCTACATGTGGTCAAAATCAGAAATCGTTTGCCAAAACAGAAGCATAAGCAGATGTATACCATTTGGATTGGGCTTGTTAGCTTTCTTCATTCCTTCCGGCAGTTTTTATGTAGTGTAAATAAACAACATGCTGTCCTGAAACCCATCTGTAGTGATGATTAGCTATAGCTGTTATGTGCTGTAGTTACAGTGTACATGCTGATGATAAAGAAAGAACATTGTACATTTATTCACATTGCTTTGTGAATACTGCAGATACCTAAGCAAAAAGCCATACTACATTATCAGTTGAATGCATTGTCAGTATGCAAAGAACTGTGGAGTGTTACAACTGAAATTCAATAAGGATTCAATAAATGTTGCAATTACTGGATGAATGGATGGATGATAAAAGAACCACGGCTTCCATTTTGCATAGATGTTATTTGAGCCAGGGGATTACAATGAAAAAACACTCACCTGTAGTTATTTGCATGCTATAGTGTCTCATCCATCATAAACATAGAAATGGTAATGAACTTGCAATAAATTGCACTTGAGTAGAATTTCTTCTAACCCTCAAGGAAAATAAATCAAAGCCAATAGTATGTAGTCTTGTTGAATTAAAATCATAAACAGGATGGAACATGAATCCCCAGATTAAAAAAATAAAGGAAATGAATCTACCACAACTTCTTATACTGTGTTTGAGTGGCCATTACAGTATTATTAATTGGAAATGATAGGTTAAAATGTTGTCTTTTTCTTACGACCTGAGGCTGCCATGTTTATAGATTGCATTTATGTAGCGATTTTATATATTTCTGTGTTCTCTCTTTCCTTTCTCTCCTCATGTTTCCCTTCCTTGTATTTGATGCTACACTTCTGAAGTTCTTCCAACCTCAGGTATTGTATCTTCTGGCAGCATAAAAAGGCATGGAGGGGCGGGGCGTGTGACTCAGGCTTGGCTCGCGGAATCACAACGCATGCACTATGTTAACCTTTTCAATGGTATGAGGGATGAGATCAGAAAAGCACTGTCAGCTGAGTTAGCCAATAGCTCCTCTTTCTGGGGTTAGAAAACCATTGAAAGGGTTGACCCTTAAATTTCAGTTGCTGCTGAGCATGTATGCATGATAGGCTTTGGCTGATGCATTTTACTGATCTATTTGATTTTTGCTGCTATTGCTGCTTAACATAGTAATGCAGAGAAGTCACATCTGGTTCAGCACCATGGGAAGAATGGAAGGAGAATGGATGGATGACTGGTTTATGAAAAATCCTGAGTCCTCAGTGTGCTCTCGGTCTTCAGAGCACTATAAAGGAGGAATATATCACATAAGGCCTCTAGGCCACTTTATTCCAGTCTTCAGAAAACAAGGAGTTTTCTATAGGAGAGTTGATCCACAGCTTTGAGGAATACTTCAAAAAGTGGGTAGTGCCAGAACAAAAATAGCATTTAATTTAATATGAATTAATGTTTAAGTAAAATATAGTTTAAATGATTTGTAACTGCTGCCCTTATGTTTAATAGCTTTCTTTTTTTTAACATAAAAATGCAACTTTAAACATGCCATGGACTTTGTGGAGCTGTATGGAGTTCAGGAAATGTATATCTCTATTCTAGACACATTACAAACTTGAGAACACTTTCTAAAAAGAAAAGATAGCCTCCTGGCGTATTTAAAAAAAAAGTCAAGCAATATTATGGGAGGTTCTCTTTCATGAGCATTGGTTCTTCTGATTATAAAATATAGTGCAGATGCTGTGCTTTTCTAAGGCCACCTTTATGGAATAGCATCAATTTTTCAAGGTCATCAGAGAGAAATTGATGCTTTGTTGGTACAGCATTCATATACTTGATTTCCTTTCAGGGAACGAGAGATTTTTGCCTGTTCTGTCCTTATTTTAAACTATGAATTCCATAGAGATCTGTTCATAGAGCAATATTAAAGTTAGGGTGAATCATTTCTGAAATTTAAAGTTAAGAGAGGAAAACATGTAAGAGTATCCGCAAAATGCATTGCCCACACAAAATATTTACTGATACATCCTTCCTTAGCTTCCTTTTTATATGTTTTGAACTCTGCTTCTTTCATTCTGTAATTTCTGAAACATAATTCCTCAGAAATAAGAAATAAGATACGGTATTTGTTTTGGCTGAGGACTCTCTTTTGGGTCAATTACCCTGCAGAATATTGGAAAAAATGAAAATGGCTTTTAAAGTTCTTGTTTTTTCTTCCATTCAATTGAAAGTCCAATTCTTGAAGGTTGCTTAGACAAGTCACTGCAGTTTTCTTGGAAAGATTTTTCAGAAGTAGTTTGCCTTTGCTGTCTTCCTAGTGCTTAGATTAGCTGATATCTCTAGATAGAGCCACCTAGCTGACTTAAGGCAGGACTAGAATTCATTGATCTCCAGCTAACAAGGCTGATGAGTTAACTACTATACTAAACTGCTTTCAAGTTAAACATAACTTGGGCAAAAACAAAAGTGTAAAATTTAATTTCCTTTTGAACTTTCAATATTGCTTCACTCAAAATAATTAAATGCATTTTTCTATAGTTTCAGTTGTGTTTGCAAAAACTGTCCAGCTTATATAAGCTTTATTGATTATTTTTTGTTGGAACAATTAGTTTAATTGCTATTAGTTTGCCTATCTAACTTTGTTAAATTCAGAGTCTCTTCTTCCCTTTATTGATTTCCCCTCTCTCAAATACAAGGGTAACAGATTGATCTGTCTTGGGCACAAAATATTGAAAAATGTATTATTTCTATTGAAAGTTTATCATGAGTCTGCTTTTAGGACTTCTATATTGTATGCTGATAAGCAACACAACATTCAGTCATTTTATTGACTTTGGTATTTATTTAAACATTTTTTTTAATTTTTCCTGCTCATTTCATCCTATTTACTCTAGGATATGTCTTGTGGACCTGATGAAGTTCAGAGCATCCATACAATCCTGGGAAGGTAGTCTAGCCACAAAATTGCTGAAATGCCTCCATACTCTTACCTTGTATATAAATTCAGGCAACATCTTTCCATCTAAGGTACCTTTTTCCAACTTGATATCCAAATGTGCTGGGCTAGAATCTCCCAAATTCTATGCCAGCAGAGCCAACTTGGATCTGGATGGAAATTCTATTTCTGTAGCCAAAACCTTTGTACAGACAACATGTTGTGGAAGTCTATCCTAAGACTTACTTCAAAAGAGTAAGTTTCCATCTGCTGAGTTAATCATAGAGTTTTGGAACTTATTATTTCATGGCCTGCTTTCTTCATGTTTTTGTACAGAGAGGTAGATGTTCTCCTTTTGAGTATGTGTTGCCTGGGAGGTGTTTCTTGGAAGAAGGTTATGTTTAATAGCAGAGCTTCTAATTCATATCATTTATGCTGGATAACTATCTTATGCCTGAACAATCCCACTAGCTCTTCAATTCAACCTTTTACTGTTTCTGACTAATTTAATGTTTCTTTTATCTAGATTTGCTTTATCTTAACTAGAGTTTTATGTATGCAACAGTTACTTTGGCTCTTTTGGGGTAGCCTTGTTTTGTCCCTGAGGAAAATTCTCAGGAGTCAAGTTCCTGTCAGTGTTTTATCTCATACATATCCCAAACCCTTTATCCAAGCTTGCTACTGTTCTAAACTCTCTTAAAGCATGCTTTAAGGGACTTCTCCTTTCCTCAAGACTGAATAAAACTCAAGCTTGTAGCTATGAACCAAAAATTATTCTTTGGTATTTTAATGGAGCCAAAATTAAAATCAAGCAACTCCACTTTATTACTTGCGTTAAAAATAACTATGCAAAAAATAACCAGATTGATCGTAATTTCAATGGACTGTAATCTTGATGCCCTGAATCTTGCTCAGTATCTCCTTCACATTTTTTTCAGATTACAAGAAATCTAATTTCTGGCAATTTGAGCTCTCTTGGATTGGATTGCTAATTCCTCCAAATCCAGTCAGCTCCTTGGCATTACCAGTCCCAGTCTGCCTCCTTCCTAACTGGGTTATCCTTGCTCTCTTAGGTTGAGTATTCTCTCTGACATATTGAATAATTCCCTTTACAGGCTAAGCTTGTCTACCTGTTTACATCAAAACAACACACAGCAGTGAAATACAGCTTTGCACATTATCCATTTACCTTTTGCTCATAAATAATTTCATTGTCACTCTTTTTTCTATCTAGAACACATACTAACTACACTTCTCTTTTTCTTACCTCCAGGTCTGCACTTTTCACATCTCTTCCTATTCTAAGTTTTGGTTTTTCTTCTCACTTCTTCGGGTAGTCTCCTTCAGAAAATGCCCCCTAATGTCCCTCTTGTTTAACTCATCATCTTCTCTCCTTTTCTTCCTATTTACCTTCACACTCCTCTTGGTACTAATTTCAAACTCTGGGCAGCCAGATTTCTAGCATTCAAGTTATTTTCTTGCTTCCTGTGGTGAACACAATTTTATATCAGCTTTATTCATTTCTACAGTTTCTCTGCAACCCCTTGAGTAACATTAAAAATCTTGAACTGAAAAAAATATGTTTACTTATCCTTTATTTCAGACTGTTCAGTTTCTTCGTGATTTTTATTGCTTTTATGAAATGCATTGTCCCCTTCTCCCGCCTCTTGGTAGAAAGAGAACCATTATTTCTTTATTCTTTTTTTCAGGAAAAAAAAGGAACAAACTCAATTACTTTTTTTTAAAAAAAAGTACTTTGCAGGCAAATTAGTTTAAATGTGCTTATTTTTGCATTCAAGGGAGACCTTGCACTCCGCAGAAAATAACACTTTGATTTAGATTTTATAAAAGGGTAGAGAATAGGAGGGTCAGATTTAATAATGTTAAGTAAAAACTGGAAGGTATTAAGAATTGCAGTCTTGACAGTTCTGGGACATAGAATTGATAGAACAAGATAAATGTTTTTTAAAAATGCTGTTTTTAAAATGCTGTAAAATATGTCCTTCAAGCTAACATATTTTACATAGAATAATGCTGCATATTTAAATTATTAAAATTACAGTGATGTATGAAACACTTTGTAAATATTGATGTGATATAAAGCAGTGTTTTCCCATTCAATCTCCAGAATTATAACCCAGAATTGCCAGTCATTTCATATCTAGGATACCAGACTGAAAAGAATAGTCAAAATAAACTAGATTGTGGCTTGGAGAGAAAAATGTAGATCTGAAACGCTATATTCAGGTTTTTTTAAATGGGTAAATATATGGCAGCTCCCAGTTTACACCCCAATAAGCTTCTTTCCCCCTGTCAAGAATTGATTTCCCTTTTGGGTGATCAACTAGAGCTCATTTAATGGATATTGAAACAAACAATAGGTATGATCACAGCTAAAAAGTATTCACTTGCAGAATTTTGAAATGGGGCTGAGGACTGCATGAACCCAGGACCCCAGGCTGTATACTTTTTTTCAACAGGGTCATTGCCTGAGCAGACAACATATACTTTTGTCACTAATAAAGAATGATTATTCCATAATGTGCCCTGTGTGAAAACCAGAATTAAGGCTTATAGCAACAAGCACAGGTTTATTGTTCGGCACATACTATATACTGTTCGTAGAAAGAAAGAAACTACCTGCCAGATCTCAATTGCTAATAGTTAGAATAGCACAGTTGGAAGGGACCTTGGAGGTCTTCTAGTCCAATTCCAATCCTATATTAAAAGGGACTAAAGAAATTCCTGAAGGACAGGATTACCTTTTTCTGTTTGAAGAGTCTATGTGACCTCTGGGCCAGATGCAATATCTCCCCAAAATACCAGTTTTGGGGGAATATTAGAAGAGAGAGCAGTTAGCAAAAGAAATGTTAGGCCCAATTGTGGTCGTAAGTTTAAGACTATCTGTAATGGACAATCTAAGATCAACACATGCCCTTGACACCTTACTCTAATGCTCTGATATATATATAGTAGAGCCACTCCATAATACTTGTCGTTGCTGCCTCTTTCACCAGAAAATAAAAGGAAAGTAGAAATGTTTGTTAGATAGTGCTGTGAAATGTCACTCCAAATGTCACTGAGGAAAAGTCAACTTCTAGCAATCTTTAAAAAGTGTGTTCTTCTCCAAAATGTAGTATTCACTGATTCTGTGAAGTAGAATTGCAAATTACATATTATATATTGCTACATAAATTCCAGTCTGCATTATATCAGCCTTTTTAAAAGTCTGGTATAATGCACATTGAACGAGAGAAAGAGAGTTATTCATTCTGTATGCAGAAATGGGAAGTAAATCAAAAGAAATCAAGAGAGAGAAAAAAATTAAGATGCTAGTTCTTCACCAGAACTATATTTCAGTCCTCACATTTATGGTTCATTCAGTTTGGCACTATTATCTCACTTACTGATTTTTTTCATGTATGCATCTTTTTGTAGTTGTTTGGTTTAGAGCAAATTAGTGGTCTATTTCCTTTTCAATTTCCTCTCATTGCCAAATGGGAAAAAAACTGTCTTGGAAATAGGTTTAGCTCTCCATCAGAGTTCATAAAATATTAAATGAGCCATTCAAAAGTATGTTCTGTATACATGCTCTGGGAAAGTCATTACTGTGATCTAAAAGTCCATTAGAATTTTCTTTGAATAATTAAATAATTGTATGAGTATGTAAGATTTCATGTTCATTTAGCTCATGGCACTGCTGGACTTTTAGAAGTATATGATTACATTTTTAAAAATTTGAAAATGATGAAGAGTTGAATGAACTTTTATGTCTTTCTAGCTATTATATTGGTTAAACAAAAGTATCCGTATAAACAAATGAAAAGTATATATTAGATAGTGTTGGGTTTGGGGTTTGGTTTTTTTTTGAACTATTGAGGTTTTCTGAAGTTCAGTCAAAGCAAAAGCAAACCATATTATTTTTTATTTCATTATAATTTGGTTTAAAATTACATACTTGTATTAATAACAATATTTATTAAATTATTTTTCATCCTCCAAAATGGTCATAAGGCAATTTCCAGTGTAATTGTTAGAATACTTTGAACACTTTGAAATATCTTTTAAAAACAATTTAATTATTATAGAAAACTATAGAAGAAAAAGAAAATTGCCAATCTTCCCCAGAGCTAAACAAATTCTGCAAATTAATAAAGATTATAGGTAAATGAGTATCTTACATTCTTTATATATTTGTAAAATAGGCCCATTGTACTATGTTCCTTTAAAATAAGTCAAGCACCAATATTCTGTGCTCTT
>JAPKID020003271.1:0-12511 GCA_026931265.2 Tropidonophis doriae
GCGGTTGCTTGTAGGGGGGGGTTGGGGCATCTTCCCGCTTTCCCTGCAGGAAATGGTGGGGTCCGGCTGCACATGCATTTAAATATTGAAATATTTTAGGGCAGGGCTTATTTTGGGGGATGTGGCTTATTTTAGTGCATGTGCTCAAAATCTTATTATTTGGGCTTATTATCCAGGGAGGTCTTATTTTTGGGGTAACAGGGCAGCACCTAAAGCCGCTAAGCCGCAATCTGGAACTGATCATGACCTGATAATGGTTTTTTTCTGTTTGTTTAAAGGATTATCTGACAAAGCTGCATGTTTGGGAGGGAAGTTAAGTTTAACTGCTGCTTTTGCAAAGCAATTGAGAAACAGACAACCACTTGGCCGATCGGTTCTAATTCCTTCAACAAGATCAGCACGCATCCATGTTTCTCCTGCTATCTTTGCACTGTATGAAAAAAAAGAAAGAAATAAAGATATCCAGTCCTCTTAATTGAGAAGATTGGAAAAGAGGTGAATTTTAAGATGGCAGTTGGGGACTGGAATTCCTGATGTAACCACTAATTGGTATATTTGATGGCTTGTCATGACTCGTAATTTTGACTGTCTATCTACCAATCTTGAGCCACAGTTGAAAAAATAAATATGTTTTCAACGCTCAGATGATTGCTGTGAAATCTTTGGTAAGCCCTGTAGGAAAACCAGTGGGTGATTCACATTTGTATAAGCACCTTTTTTCCTTTTGAGCTAAAATCACAATGAAGGCAAATCACAATTATCCAGGACTGTGCCAAAGGGAGATTTGTAGTAAGCGGGGGTGGGGGCATAACAAGACTAACTTGGTTTAAAGAGTTATAGAGAGACAATGTTTAAATACCTTTTTGCCTTCTACTTGGTCTTGTGTAAACTACTTCTGATACAACAGTGTGTATAAAGAAGCTATTTGCAAGGTGCATGTGCAAGAAAGCCTGACCAGTAGTCCTACAAACCCACATTCTTAATTGTTGGACGAAATATCCATCTGGTTCTGTTCCACCTGGAAACATGCAGGCTGATTGGAAAGATGGTTTATTGATGGAAAGGGCCACATCGGTTTGAAGTCCCGGGCAGCTGACCACATGGAGTGGAGAGTGAGAGGTATTTATACCCTCTCCTGAGCTTTGAACTTGAGCTTCCTGTTGCTGTGCAAGAATATGTATTCTATTGGCTGTCTCAAGAGTTTTCATTCTTCTAGGAGGGTTGGGTGCTACCTTTCCACATTCTCATACCTGTAAATATTTATTCTGTAAATATTAACAATCTTAGAAAATGAGCCATGCAACATGATCTAAGAGGCAATGTGTTTTTAGCGGTTAGAAGACTCTCCCTCAACCTTTGCAACTTTAAAATGCGTGGACTTCAATCCCCAGAGTTCCTCAGCCAGCATGTGGAATTCTAGGAGTCGTAGTCCTCGTGTCTTAAAGTTGGAACACCAGGTTAGACCTTACCACTTTCGGTTTAGCTTCAGAATTCTTTAGCAGCCACTCTATATCCAGACTTGCTGGCTCCAGAAGATGGAGGCGATGGTGGCAGGGCAAAGTTACGTTTCCTTCGGCCACCCTTTTAAATTCAGTCTGCGCGTGTGACATCCAGGTACAACAGGAGGCTGGGGAAAAAAGAATTAAGTCAGTTCACTGAGTTCTGAACACAGCAATATAGTTTTTCTAGTTTCCTTCCTGGGCCAATATGGGGCAATATACCAAGAACTTTGCTTTGGCAGTGGGTGGATGGGTAGGGAAGTAGTCATTTTTTTAAAAAAAGATCAGTTTTAAGGTAAAGGTAAAGGTTCCCCTGCACATGCGTGCTAGTCATTCCTGACTCTAGGGGGCCGTGCTCATCTCTGTTTCAAAGCCGAAGAGCCACCACTGTCCAAAGATGTCTCCGTGGTCATGTGGCCGGCATGACACAACACTGAAGGTGCATGGAACATTGTTACCTTCCCTCCAAAGGTGGTTCCTATTTTTCTACTTGCATTTTTACATGCTTTCGAACTGCTAGGTTGGCCGAAGCTGGGACAAGTCACGGGAGCTCACTCTGTTATGGGGCGCTGGGGATTTTAACCGCTGAACTGCCGACCTTCTGATCAACAAGCTCAGCATCTTAGCGATTGCGCCACCACATTCTCCAGTTTTAAGAATGACCGTTTATTTATTGTTGGCTTATTTTAATTTTTAATTGACTTATTTTGGTCATAGCCCAGCAATGTGGAAAAGTAGTAAAGAACCAGAAATTAATCAGCACGCTTTCATTTTGTTGTGTATAGCTGTTGTTGTAGGAAGTCCCCCTTTCCCAGATTAAAATATTCTTTATTCTTAATATTAAGAGAGGCAGGATAGAATACTTCCCCAAAGGAGAAATGGAGAAACATGTTCTTAAAGGCAGAAAGCAGACTCGTTCTTTCTTAACCTCAAGCAGAAGCCTCAAGTCTTTAGAGATGGAGATTTTGTGTCCATTCAGGAAGACTGGGCCAATTATTCATAAATAAAACTCACAGAAAGTTGCAGCTGATGGGATTAAAATCTACATTCCCCCCTCCACCCAAATTCTAAGGGCAGGACATGACCTTTAGGACATAATAGAATTCAACCGTCACCCTTGAAATAAGAAAAGACACAAGGCTCACTACATTGCACAATCCCCTGGAGCATCTCAAACACAAAACCCCAGAAGCCTCTGACGATCGATCCATTCACTCGACCATTTTGTCAGCCAGCCCAGAAACATTGCTACTATCACGGAAGTTTCTAGAAACCCAATAAACTTTCTTTTGGGGGTGTGAATGCAACGCTTCTGCAGCACTGCTACCGGGTCAGCCTCCATTTTATTTCCAGTGCCATTCTCCCAGCCTTGAACTGGATCAGATTTTTCTTCCAACAGTGTGAATGAGATTTAATTGTTTGTACATACATACATAGCATCACAATTACAACTGCCTCACATGTAATACTTCCCTGGTTTGAATCCCAGTAAGGGTATGGCTAGCGGATGAGACCTAAATAGCTTGAAATAGATCTATACTAGTCTCCCTTTATTTATTTATCAGCACAAACGTAACACACACACACACATCAAAGATGAACTATGGATTAGTTGGTGCTCTCTAAGCTTGGTTTTTTTCTTACAGATGTTTCATTACCAAACTAGGTAACATCATCAGTGTTAGTAGGAAGTGGTGTTTACTATAATTTATATTCTTGGCTTGTCCTGTTAGTGTTGGTGGAATAGTCTTGATAGTTCCTTGTTTGGGCTGCTGTTAGTTTATTTATCCAAGTTGGTAGTTTCTTGATTGGGGTATTGTTTGCTTCTTGTTGGTGGTCTAATGTTAATTTTAGTATTATCATATTTTTTGGAGTATAGGACACTCCGAAGTATATGACACACCTAGCTTTTGGGGCGGAAAACAAGGAGAAAAAGATTCAAGAATAATTGAAACTCATTATTCAGAGACCCTTCTTCTTCACTTGGGAATGATTACTTTTAGATCAGTGTTGGTTCCCGACCCCATTGCAACCAATATGGTGCAATAGGGCCCGACATCCATCACATGAACGTGTGCAGCATGTGCGCACGTGTGCAGCACACACATGCTTACTTACCACCTGCAACGCTCCGTGATGCCTCTGCGATGCTCCAGCTGCTTAGCAGAGTGTCATGTAGGCGCCATAAGCTTTGTGCGCAGAAACCCGAAAACCTCAAATACCAGTAAAGAATGTGGGTGGGGGGGCCCTCCAAGGTACCATACCAGAACGGTAACTGGTGTTCCCAGCAGGCACCAGTATTCCTGTCATGACCCACCACTGTTTTAGATGAACAGAATCATCTAAAAGTCTGTGCTTTGAACATGCATTTACTATATATAGATTTTTTAATATTTTATTCCAAGCATTCTTCTAACTTCTGATGATGAAATAAGTTGTAAGAACAGAGCAAATAATTAAGATAGCTTTGAAAACAAATTATTAGGAGGCAGGCCCTCTAGGCACTGAATTTTCTTTGATTTTTCTGGAAAACAAGTTCAATGGTCTAAAAGTCTTGAGTTACTAATCAATATTTATGGACTCTTGTTTGACTGATAATTTTTTACTTTTGTTCCTCTATATCTTCCTAGATTTGATGGTAAAACAAATAATATGCCACACAAAAGGAATAGAAACAACAGAAAACTGTCCGCCTAATGAAGCCATGGTGGCACCATGGTTAGAATGCATGGTTCAATCCTGACTGTCTCAAGGTGGACATAGCCTTCCATCTTTCCAAGGTCAGTAAAACAAGGACCAGATTGTTGGGGGCAATAGACTGACTCTGTAAAACGCTTAGGGATATCTAAAGTGATATATAAATCTAAGTACTATTGCTATTGCTAATCATATAACCAGTAATATAAATTAATCCAGAAATACATATTTCTGCTATGTTATATACTTTGTACTGTACTGCTGCACTTGCCAGAAAATGGCAATTGCACTTGGGTTTATATCATTCTGGGCAACTAGCCATTTTAACTGTATATTGTGGCAGAGTCTTATAAAACATCTCATACAATATTGGAACTACTATTAGTTTCATTGTCTCAGCAATTGGGGGAACATGTTTTAATGGTAGGATAAACCAGCCAAATTTTAATAATCCCTTTCCTTCCATGAAATGTAGAATAGTATTAAGACAATATTTGATAAAAAGTTGCAGTATAATTCAGGATGTTTGACGCTAGCCTTGCAATTTGGATTGCAGAAAATTTCATCACAGATTTCTTTTCAGAGAAATAATGGGATCCATCAAGCTGGAATCCATTGCTGCACAAATAGGCATATGACTCTCAAAATGATCTCAAAATTATTTTGGTTCAAAATTTGTGTGCCAAAACCCAGTATTTCAAAAAAGTTGCATACAGAATTCATACCACAGGGGAGAGAGGAAAACGTGGTTTGTGTTGTAGCAAATATTTTGAACACAAAAGTAAATGAGGATTTTCTTGCTTTATTAAAAAAAAAAGTGGGATGGATAGAATTTTGGTGAAATAGGTAAAATAGCATATTTATGACATTAACTTATCTGTACACTTACATTCAAGTTAGAAAATGTTGTGGTTAATTTCAAGGCCAGGAGGGATGTTTGACAATTCATAGTGATATCTTCAGTTCTGAAATCTTCTTAACTCCATGTTAGTTCACCTTATTATACTAAATAACAAACAAACAATTTTCTTAACAATGGGTAATCCCGTTAAGAGCTAAAAGCTGAATCCCTCTCATGGCCCCATCAGAGACTGTTTCTGAGTAAGAGTAGTTGGAACTGGAACCATTCGACAGGAAAGGCATGCCAGGGGCTGAGGAAGATGCTGTCCCAGGCCCATCAGGCATTGGGGGAAGTGGTTGACCAGTTGGCCAGCTGCCTCCCTGCACAGAAACCCTGATAGGGAACAACAGTCTACTCCATTCGATCTAAGGGCAAGGAGAGTGAAGCATAGGCAAGCCCAGAGAAGGGCTGTGAGGCTACTTGGGAGGTACATCCTACCTCTCGTCTCAAGGAATACCTGGAGGCGAGTATAGAATAACAGAGTTGGAAGGAACCTTGGAGGTCTTCAAGCCTAACCCCCTGCTTAGGCAGGAAACCCTATGTCATTTCAGACTTTCAATCTCTTCTTAAAAACTTCCAGTGTTGGAGCATTCACAAATTCTGGAGGCAAGTAGTTCCACTTGTTCTGTCAGGAAATTTCTCCTTCTAGGTTGCTTCTCTCCTTGATTAGTTTTCATTCATTGCTTCTTGTCCTGCCTTCAGGTCAGTGGTGAGTTTCGGATCCTGTTCCAACCGGTATGTTTGGAACGGGCCCAGAGGCCTCCACATGGATGCACGCAGCACGTGTGCACATGCATGCAGTGCACACAAGCATCTTAGCGCATCTGCAATGCTCCGGTTGCTCAGCGGAGTGTCATGCAGGTGCTGTATGCACCATGTGCAGAAGCAGAAGTGCCGAAGACTTAATAGACCTGTAAGGAGCTCGGGCAGGTCGGTGGGCTCTCTGGAGCATCATACCGGAATGGTATCTGATGTTCCAGGCAGGCTCCAGTATGCCCATACTGGAGCAGACCGCCTGCAAACCACCACTGCTTTGGGTGCTTTGGAGAATTGCCTCCCTCTTCTTTATCAGGTTTGCCTGATTTATCAGTTGGGTCCCTTCCTAGATCGGGATGCCCTACACACAGTCACTCATGCCCTTATCTCTTCCCGTCTGGGCTACTACAATGCTCTCTACATGGGGCTCCCCTTGAAGAGCACCCGGAGGCTTCAACTGGTCCAGAATGTGGCCGCAAGGGTAATTATGGGTGCGACACGATGCTTCCATGTAACATCCCTCCTGAGCGAGCTGCACTGGCTTCCGGTGGTTTTCCGCATGCAGTTCAAGGTGTTGGTTACCATTTTTAAAGTGCTCCATGGCTTAGTACCTGGGTACCTACGAGATCGCCTTCTGCCACCGAGAGCCTCCCACCAGCCTGTACGCTCCCATAGACAGGGTCTCCTCATGGTGCCGTCAGCTAGACAATGTCGACTGGCGACACCCAGGGGAAGAGCCTTCTTCGTGGGAGCACCTGCCCTCTAGAACGAATTGCCCCTGGAATTAAGAACTATCCCTGACTTCCGCCCCTTCCGCTGCGGTCTCAAAACCTTTCTCTTTCAACAAGCCGGGCTGCCAAAAAGCATGATTTTTAAATTAAATTTTTTAAATTTAAGTTTTTATTATTTTAATTAGGGTTAGTTTGGGTTTTTCCCACGTTTCAGCCAATATTTTAATTATGCCTTTTAAAAGCTTTCTTTTAACTTTTATATATTTGTTTTTATTTTGGCTGTACACTGCCCTGAGTCCTTCGGGAGTAGGGCGGTATAAAAAACCAATAAACCTAAACTAAAGCTTTGTGATGACCCCTGAGATATCAGACTATTGCTATCATGTCACTCCTAGTCCTTCTTTTCATTAAACTAGACATACTCAATTCCAGCAACTGTTTTTCATAACTTTCAGCCTCCAGTTCCCTAACCATCTTTGTTGCTCTTTTCTTCATTCTTTCTAGAATTTCAACATCTTTAACTTAATGTTTACTTTAACTTTAACGTAACTTAAGAAGAAGCCATGGAGAATTAGTCTTTGCCAGGAACAATTGCAGGCTTTGGCTTGCACTCTCCTGGCTTTAACTTGTGCCAGTTGCTGTTTGCCTTGCCTTGTTTGGAAGATTGCTCTTTTCATTTTGTTTTGGACCTAGACCTTCTCTTGTGGACTGAGTTTGGCTTTTGTTTTTGGCCTGTGCCTTTGGAACAGTTTCTTGTATGGGACCTGTTTCTTGTTCTGAGGACTGCCTCTTGTCTTGTGCTTGGATGTTGCCTTGTGGATTGGACTTGAAACTGTAGACCTTGCCCTTTGAGTATTCTCCTAGTGAAGCATTCCTTGTACTATCGGGGCTGTGTTTGGGAGACTTGAGGGGAGATGCTTTCAGAGTAGCATGGAGGTGGAGCCTTACTGGTTGTTGGAGGGTCATTAGCTGGAGAAATAAAGAACTGTCTAGAGGTCTGCCTTATCTTGACACCTTATCTTGACACCTGGGTCGTAACAATCCCAATAGCTGCCATGTTGTGCAACAAGGACATTTACCTTTGAAGATCTGAATTTCAGGTTTTATCATACCAAACCTTTATTAGAGTTGGCATTTGTATTGAGTTCCCCCAATTAGGAAACTGCTCAAATACTAACTTTTAGGCAATCTTATTTTTTCCCCACAAAAAAAAGTGTGGGAAAGTATGTAATCCAGGTCAGATTTTATTCCCATTTAGTATGCAATATATACAGTACATATTGTATAGTACCTATAGCAATTTAGGCAATCATGGCCCAATTAATGGGACATGGACTGGTACTGGTTCATAGCTTATTAGGAACCAAGTCACCCAGCTGGAGGTCAGTGCTTGGTGAGAGAGCAAAACTGAAGCCTTCCCAGTCCACTGAAAAATTGTCTTTCATGAAAGTTCATGGTATAAAAAGGTTGGGGACCTTTGCTTTATGGGACACAAGGATTACTGATATTCATCTTATTATATCCATTGTGCCCTGATATTTATAATTCACATTGGGGTAATTGCTGGCATTATAATATACTAGTGATCTTGTTGGGAAACAGTTCCTCTAGACCAGTGGTGAAATTCAAAACTTTTTATTACTGGTTTTGTAGGCATGGCTTGGTGGGCATGGCAGGGGAAGGGTACTTCAAAATCTCCATTCCCTCCCCACTCCAGGGGGTAGGATATTGAAAAATCCACTCTGGGGCCAGCCAGAGGTGGTATTTGCCGGTTCTTCAAACTACTCAAAATTTCTGCTACCGGTTCTCAAGAACCTGTCAGAACCTGCTGGATTTCACACTCCTGCTCTATACCGTAAATATTCTTTGATTTCTATGAAAGACATTCAATAGTCTGAATGTCTTGAATTAATTCCCAACACATAAGAGGTACAGACTGTTCTTGAAGGGTTTCTTACTTATATTAGATAGTGAAGATGATGTCGATAATAAGAGATGTCAAAAACTATCAATATGGATGAAGGTGGTTTTTGGGAGATCCAAGAACAATGCTCCAGAAAAAGAAATGGAGTGGAGTCAGTCTAATCTCTTTAGTATGAGAGAGGGAGGGAAGCAGCCAAAGTGAGAGAGAGAGAGAGATGACTGCCTATCTTGGACAGTATTCTAGATACTTCACAACCACAGCTGAATGAAGTTGAGAAAGTGAAACCTGTCAGGTCTACAGCCATATTTCCTTTTTATCATGACCCTAGATTTTTGTTCTCTGTTCCAATTACCATTAGCTTTTGTATGCAAACCTGTTAATCAGAACAAAAGGCAATTTTATATGAAAAGTGTCTCACTCTCATTACTATATGGTCCCTGGAGATTGAATCTCATTAGTATGAGAAATATGGTCTACCGCAAGAGCTCCAGAATTGGAGAAGGAAGTTGGGGGGAAGAGGGGGAATGCTGCATTCTCTTTTAGCAAAATAGTTATGTATTGACTCAAAGGAACAGCTGGTTTTTAAATGACAACCATAACTATGGCAAAATCCTTAAAAAAAACACATTGGTCATAAAATTAGCCAAGGATTCCCACACACTCGTCTTGTGATATGCTTGCAACCATTGGATAACTTAAAATCTGTCTGGGATGTATCAATTTCTTACTATATCCAGATTGTTGGTGGAAATATGGTTAGTATGATTTAGGATTACAGCAATTTTGAAAAGAAGCCATGTTTTTGTGTGGAGAAAAATCATATCCACCAGCCCATATCATCCTTTTACAGATGAACCAGTTCCTGCAATGGATGTCTCTACATAACTGGGGTTGGTTGTGAACTGAACAATGCATGAAAACTGCAGAATACAGTTAATCCTCAATTTACAACTACAACTGAGTCCAAAATTTATCTTTTGTTGTTAAGTGGTTTTTTTTCCCCAATTTATGACCTTTCTTGCAACAGTTGTTAAGTGAACCACTGTTAAATTAGTGGCTGTTAATCAATCTGGCCTCTCATTTGACTTTCCTCATCAGGAGGACGCAAAAGGTAGTCACATGACCCCAGGACACTTCAACTCTCATAAATATGAATCAGTTGCTAAGTTTCTGAATTTTGATCATGTGACCACAAGGAGGCTGCAACAGCCATGTGTGAAAAAATGGCCATGAGCCACTTTTTTCAGAACCATTTTCATTTCGGTCATTAAGTGGCCTGTTGTAAATTGAGGAGCAACTGTAGTTGAATCTGCCTTAAATGGCTATCAGCATTTCAGATTTTTATCAACATCGGTATTCATATTCCGTCCTCCCTCCTCTTTTTTTTGCCTTTCTTCTTGGAAAGGCTTCAAGACAGATACGAGGTATTTTTATTTTTCCCATTGTTGTAAGTTATTTCTATAATTGGTTAAAGAATGGGAAATTTAAGTATGTGGAAAAATGATAAAAGAACATCTGTAAAGTATCTTTTTTTAAAAATCACATAATGATGGCTGGAATTTCTGAAACTTCAAAAGAAATGTTGAAATGAAGACACAAACAGTTTTTTTATTCTAAATTTCTGTATTTACACCATTTCCGCCAGTGCTATGTGAAAAAGAGCCATTTTTGTCAGATGTCACTGTGCTTACATTAGTAACAAATCTTTAACACTTGAGTATATTAACAAACAAAATTAGCAAACAGGTATAGAAGACACTGCTGGAATATACTGAACATTCACATATATTCTTGAAATAGCAAAAGTAAAGTATTCTTTACTTTTAAGTAATAAGTAATATGGGCCTGGTTTCTTCCTTTTTTTTTAAAAAAAAGCAGCAAATTAACAATCATACAGTAACACACAGTTTATGTTTTTTTGTTCATTTAATATGATATGCCTAGTTTTTAATCTCAAGCTTTTTTTACTTCAGGCACTTACAAAACAATATATGAATGTTCAGATCCTCAAACACAAAACTAGATGTTGCAAAGAAAAATTCTGTATACTCAAAATGCACTGAAAAAATATCCTCACAGCTCTTATTTTTTCAATTGTTTTTAACACCAATGTATTTTCATGATGATGTATATCAATTTTCTCACATTTCCATCTTATTTTATATTTTACTGGTTAATTCCAAATATTGTTCAAAGAGGCAAAATATAGCAACACAGAAGCATAGCACAAATTGTCCACAGGTTTTTACAAACTGTCAAAAAGACAGGTTTACAAAAGCTAGTTTTAATTCAAAAAATAGATTTTCATTTTATTTTCGCCTGCATTTCTTCCTTCTAACAAAATAATGGTACATAATAATGAGAAATTAAATTATTAGGAAGTATGGAATATCGGAGAAATCATTTATCTATAATTCGGGTGGGGAGGGGGCTGGATTGTACATGATGGGAACAGTTAATTAAAAAAAAACCCTCCCACTTGCTAAACCAGTCTGGAGAAATTCACCATTCCACAGACAAAAAAACACCCTTAACCTCCTCACCATTAGCTGATGTAAATTATAAATACAATGTCTCATAATAATATAAGGAATATAATGTTAAGGTATGAGACAAATGCAACAAGGTCTCTGAGATAAATGAATGAAGAATGGGTATAAAGTTTGTGCACAGTTTGAAAATGACCAATGAAGTCATAGAAAAACAGTATTTTAGTGAACAGACATTTAAATAATGATCAGAAAAGAAAGAACAAGGACTAGAGTAGAATAGATTTCTGGCTCATTGCTTATAACCGATAGGTACTTGCTTTTCTCAAGCTAAGGGAAATAAGCAAAGAAAATATGGCAGTGGGATTTTAAATTAAAAAAACAATCAATGCTATATGCCAGAACGATATCTCTTTGAACAACACTAATGGTGTAACTTGGTGAGCAGTTATTGAAAATAAAGATTGGCTAGGGTACTTGATAGCCAAGACTCATTGCTTGCCTCAAATATGATTGTCAAATAATTTTTGTAGATATAACACTTGAAACATAATGGCAAAAAAAATATGTATATATAAGGCCTTCCAATTCATTGTCCATCTTGCTAAAGGCACTGAAAAACAAAATAAAGAGTCACACTCCATTTGAAACATGGAGTTCCGTAATGTAAGTCTCTCCATATGAAAAATAAATTCCTTTATTGCATGGGCCGCTGACCTTTTTCTTCAACTAAGGAATAAAAAGGTTTCCCCTTTTCTGGTGTTTGCAACCGGTTCAGCCTGGCAACCTGAGATGGTGAAGGTGGTACATCATGCCTGAAAGGACCTTTTGGAGTAGCATAATTAGGGTCCTGAGCTTTCTTATGGGACTCATAGTTGTTGGGCCCTTCAGAAGAAGTCTTTTTTTTCAGCTGCTGCTCTCTCCGCCGGTGTTCCTGACGGAGGAGCTCTTGTGTTTCAAGCAAGACTCGCGCATTGAAGCCGTGGCCCCCCAGGTAGCCGTTCCTAGAGCCTTGGTAACTGGAGTACCGAGGGTTGTCTTTGGCACTTTGGAAACCTTCACCAGGAAGATAGTTCTGTTCCCAAGAATCTTGAGATACAGAGCTGGCATTTTTCCGGCTTTGTCTAAAAACAGAAATATACATATGTATAATTATGTAAAAAGGGTTACTTGCATTTCAAATATATATTTTACTCTTATAAAGCCCTGTTTTAGGTTACCACATTTTTTGGTGTAAGACCTCTGAAGTGTAAGATGCACCTAGCTTTTGGGGAGGAAAACAAGGGGGGAAATCTGCTTCTGCCTCCCAGCAATTTGCCTCCTTTCAACAAACAGCAAAAGTACAGACAATATACACTGTTTTGTAGTGTTACATTTCAGACTACACTTGAACAGATCCTGTTAAAATTGATGTGCTTTCTGGAATTATAATTATTCTCTGCTATTTAAAAGAAGATACAATAGCACTGGGCTTCTTCAGATTAAACATTTATTTTAAAAAGTTTCTTCATTTT
>JAPKID020003272.1:0-12511 GCA_026931265.2 Tropidonophis doriae
GGCCAAAAGTTGGGACCTGGCTCCTTCAATAGCCCCAGCCTAGACCTGCGTCCTCAGAAAGAATTCCTACTTGAATCCCAGGTAAGTGTGATGCACTATAGGCCCTTTCCTCCCCTCTCTTAGGATACAAACTGGGTTTAATTAGGGGAGGGAATAGAAAAAGCGGGGGATGCATTGAGGCCCAAAGCCCCCCCCCCTCTCCTGCACTAACACTCCCCCCCTTTCTTTCTTTTTTTTTACACTGGCAACTGCGGTACAGGGTTGCTGCACATGTTTACTTAGATGCAAGCTCCAACTGGGCTGGAGAACCTTGCTCTGACAGAAGTGTGCCTGCAGGATATTCCCTGGCTCCTTCTGTCTCTCTCACCCTGCATGATATTTTCAATCTGGAATGATGGCCTCCCTACTTAAAATTGCTGCAATGAGATGGAGGAGGGGAAAGCAAATCTAATATGCCTGAGACATTATGATAGAGATTAAGGCTTATTGCTTTAATAAAAATAAAAAAACCACTTGTGATGGTATATTGTTGGGCATTTAATAATAACCCCAACCATCAGATTTCATGTGCCCATATCCCCAGATATGGCTATTAATGCAGAGCATCGCTCCATTCTTAGTGATATGCACTCCAATGGGCCAGGAATGGATGACAATTAAAGCAAGTATATTGGTGCCCCAGCCAGAAGCTCTTCCACAGCCCCAGCCCCACCCCACAGCCCAGGTTATTTTGCAAAAGACAGCAAATCCCACACAAAAGTAAATCCACTTAAGGTTAAATTTGAAGCCAGAATTAATATTTTAGATATGATGCAGCAGCATTTACACAATGGAAGAGGAAAAAGAGATCCTTTGTAACCAAGAACAGCTACTGTAATGGCTGGATGGATGAAGAGATAAATTATTTATATTATCTATTTATATGTCACTGCCTTTACAAAATCGTATACTTCATTCATACACAGCAGATAGCGATGGGAATATACCTGGGCAGACACATAGATAAGTATTCTGACAGATGTTATAGATGTATAAGCATGTATTTCTAATCATACTCTAAATAAATAAATATTTACCTTATTGTATATAGGATACATATAAAACTACTAAGTCAGAACACAGAAGAGCCAGGGACAAGTACTTCTATTTTTTCAAATAGAGAATTAAAATAAGAATAAATCATTTAAAGCAATGGGACAACTGGTTCTATTACACATTGCATGTATTTCCTGTATGTACCCTATGTATGCCTATTAGAATGATGGTGGTGATGGAGATGAAATTTGCATTGTATCGCAACCAACGGCCAAATTTCATAGATACTAGGATGAGAGAATAAGTACAGCATTTATTCATTTCAAATATAACAATAAAGCAAATTATACATACTTACACGGCTGCCATTCATAACCTTTAAATGTGATTTAGCACCCGTACAGTGCTGGGATAGAATTATATGCTGGTGTGAGTTGTAAAAATGCAGTCTGCGAGTGCAGAAATAACATATATGCATGGGTTCTCCCTGATGCCATAAACAGTACATAATGCTATTGCTTCTGTCATCTTTAGAAAAACAAAAAAATGTTTGGAATATTAATTCAGCTTTTCTAGCAAATTATCTCTCTCTTGCACATCCAGAGTATTGCTATAGCTGGTTCTACCGCAAAAACAAATATCTTTCTTTAACTGGCACTTGTTTTTCAATGGAATGGGGTCAATCAGGATATCCAGAGCATGGTAGAGATGAAAAGAGAAAAGCGGCATTTTAATTATTTCAGATCAAAATAAAATATAGCGTTAAGAACGCAAGTGATTTCTCCGAATGGAGTCTGCATGTATATCTGCATGTATAGATTTCTAACCGGGTCACTATAGGCTTTGTTTCTTCTCATCTCCGATTTTAAAAAGAGGGGAAAAATTAAATTGGAAGGAAAGGGGGTAGCTCCACATGTGTATGTATATATGTATTTATGCATGAGGTGAGGGTGGGGGGGAGATGTCAGTCTGTTTGGTAAAAACACTCATTTGTTTCCTTTGTATGGTAATATAGATCCCTCCTCACACAATCTCCTCACCCACAGCAGCTGCCCCAGCATTTCCAATAATGGGACCAATTACCCTCCAGAAATGACCCCCACCCCCTATTTAATTTGTTACAGAGCCCTCCCCTTCCTCCCCCACCAGCTAGCCAAGGAAAGAAGGGGAGGGCGTCAATAAACTACACAATCTATCGAGCCAAAAGGAATGAAAAAGAAGGGAAAGATGAAGATGAAGAAAAGGCATAAGCCAGCTCCTTGTTAAATAAGGGGTGAGACGTTGCTCAGGGACGTGAAGCAAAAGAGACTTGGTAAGACAATGCTTGGATGAGGAAGGGGTTGGAAAGGAAGTTGCCTTCCACAGAAGATCTGGTTTGCAAACTCCCTCCTACTTTTTTTATGGCTCCTATAGCACACGGAGAAAATACTGTAATTGGATCAGGTTTGGATAACATTAGAAGACTTTTCTTTTTTTTATTTCAATTTACTGCCGTCTGTTTAAGGCAGCAACTGATTTAAAGGTTCTACTCCCCAAGAGAACGCACTGGTGGATTATACTCTTACTCTAGAATTTCCTATTTAAAAGGTATTTGCTTCAGTGCAATGTCTGGCTGATACATACTATATACTGCTTGACTGGCTGGCTGGATGTACCTTTAGAAATATGTCACTGTATAGCTACGTCTTTCTATCTATGCCATAGAAAGAGCCACATTTTTCACACCCACTCCATTTTTTTCTTCTTTCTTTAGACAGGACCTTAACATTCAACGTTTCTCCACTGAGTTACCTTTTTAGACTTCGTGTCAGCCAGAAAGATACTTTATCCCAGATTACACTGTTTATCCCTTTGACTCAGGCCTGTCTGTTCTGCCTGGGAATGACTCTTCAGAGACTCATGCGGAGAAAGATTTTTTTTCCATCACCCGCCCTTGAGTGTTTTAACTGGAAATGCTGGGATTTGAATTTGGGACCATCTGCATGGAACGTAGAATTATCACTGAACTCTTAGTCCCCCTCATTTGCTGCAGTTTAACCACAGTGCAATAATTTAGTAAAGGTGTGTATGCAGCCTGCCTTGCACTGGGGATCAAATGGGTTTGTATCCAACAAAATATACATTTAGATTCAACTTCAGATCAGATCATTTAATGTTGCATGATGGCACTCTTGCATCCACGTCATAGATATCCTTCCAAAGCAGGGGGCGGAGGGAACCAACAATTCAGCCTAATATAATCTGATAGAATGGAGGCTACCATGTTTCAGAGCAAGGCTACATTGAATGCATAGTCATAGCTTGATGCTATACATCCATATTCAAAACCAAATCCATATTGAATTCAGTAAGCTTCACTTCCAGGTAAGTACATTAAATATTGCAGGTTCATCTGCCACACAAATTTTATTAAATGCAAGGACATTTAATTCTGAATATCTATGTTCAATATCTGTGTTCAATATATCTATTGAATATATACATATTTAGGATTTGGTGGCCAAAAAGTGATCCAAATTGCAGAATTTTGCCGGATTCTATTTACTATTTACATTTCACTGATTTTTACCTTCAACGTCTGACCTGACTAGAAAGAAACAATTAAGATTAATAATTATAATTTTTCAAACTCAAAACATGAAAGTTTTCCTCGATAAGCATGAACTAAAAAGATACAATAAAATAACATCAGATTAAAATTTGTTACCCACAAATCATAAACAGCCATATGATATTTAAACAAATAACATAAAAACAAATGTTTCACAGCATTTCCTAAATTCCATGGAAAAAGTAAAGTTTTGGTTAAAGTAAATTTCACTCCGCAAACATCAGGCTTTGGTTGAAGGTTCAACTCTTCCTTTGGTTCATTTGGTAAGACTTCCTTGATTTATGCATGTAAGCCTAATATCAGCAGAGTGTATAAAACCATTTCCTGTGCTTGTTCAATACAGTGGGTTTTTTTAATAAAAAAAATCTAAGTTTCATGTCATATGTGAAGGCAGCAATGAACTGAAAACTAATCTTAATAGCTTGATTCAAGTGCAGGGTAGGCATTATTAATACTGGCTTCTTGGACTCAAATTCTGACATTTGCAGTGGGGTGCTAAAGCAAACTAAGCAGATGGACATCAACATAATGTCTTGAAAAATATCCTTTAAAACTGGATTGTCATGAATGTATTTTCTCAGTTATCGTTACAGACAAAAGAGGCCTCCGATTTTAGCAATGTTACCCTCCGCTATCATAAGTATTACTTCTTTTTTCCTGCATCAAAATATAAGCTTGGATTGGATCAGAAAATGGTTTATTTCGCAGTTTTGAGAAAAGAACTTTAATTTTTATATATTGTCACCAAACAACATTCCTCCATGATCCAGCCTTCCTACATTAACAAACCAGATATCCCTGGTCACAAAATAGTGGTCATCTTCTGCTTTGTTGTCCAATATCTGATAGTCAAAGTTCTACTGTCTTGGTTGACTGAGGTCATGTTTAGTTTCCAGACTGATGACCTTTAACAGACATTCTCTCTTTTTCTTTTTGCATATGCTATACAGTTGAGAGTTGCTTTTTGAGATGGGTATAGAACCAAATCCTATGGCAGTATTGGGATAGTCAACCCATTTTACAACAAATGGTTCTGATATGGAAGCATCATCCATTAAGGCAAGCATCTAAGCCTAATCTTGAGCAGCTTCTGGGATTTAAGTATTCCAGCAGGAATCTTTCCAGATCTGACCTATACTGGCCAGGATCTTTGAAGTGGCAGCTGCATCTAGGATTCACCTGCCCAGTTAAAATTTTCCACAATGGTCTGAACTGTCTTCTTGGCTAATTCCTAAGGTGAAGAGGACCCTTTGTGACTAATCAGGAGTAACTTGCATGGGTTCTGCCATCTGTTATTATTTGATTGGGCTTCCCAAGCCTGAGCTGCTCCCCTACATGGCTTTCACAAAGCATTAGACATATTCCTGGAAGATGAAGAGAGCATCAGCAGTTCCCTATTAGTCTAAGGCCATGGCTGAAAAATTCTTGGAGTGAGCCTTGATTTAGCACAGTGCTATCCATTCACGTCCAGCTCATGTTTAATCAAGTGGAGTTTATGTGTTTTCTTGGAATACTAAACTTGGTATCAAATGTTTATTATTCATCTGTTTTTAATGATCATAAATAAATAGTGTTTTTTTTTTAAAAAAGTGTCCGTCTTTTTTCCCCCTGCCTACATGTTCTCTTCACCACTGAATTTTAACCTTTTAAAAATAAAATCTGAAGATCTACATCTGAAAATGGCTTGGCAGATTGTCCTAAAAATCTGTTCATAAGAAGAAACATGAAAAGGAAGCTGACAACCCACTGGGCTTGGGAATCAGAGCAACCGAATACAGATGGTCAAGATGGGATGAAACTGTTATGCCAAGAGTGCTGGGCTGCCATAAGAATTACTGATCTATGAATTACTTTCAGTACTTTAGTGCTCCAAGCACTTGTGTTTATTTGTCTACTTATTGAAAAGTTGCATATAGGAGAGGAATTTATTATTATTATTTTAAATATATATTTTATTTTTATTTTCATATAAGCATCCACAAATATACCATTACATCTTAACAAACACTATTATGTATTATCCAATATTAATCAATTCTTCTCACTATTTATGCACAATAACTCTCATTGTTCTTCTGCTTTCCATACACCATATTATACCCTGTTCCACAGCAACACTAACTCCTCTCCCTCTCTCCCTCTTTGCTTCCTTCTACCATCCTTCTCTTCTCTGTTTCCCCTTCTCTCCTTCTTCTCTCTACTCTTTCCACTCCTTCTTGCTCTCCTACTCTTTTCCTAACCTCTACTTCTCTCTCCCCCATCCCCTCTCTTCCCCTCCTATCGAGAGGAATTTAATATTATCCAAAGAATTCTCTGTTGAGGTTTTATCCAGTGCATAACCTATTATTAGCCAGCCTTCTTTATTCTTTATTATATTTATTTTCCTCTTTTATTGCTGTTGCAGATTTCCCTAAAAACATTTATTTTGAAGCGTTTCTCAGAAGCAGAGCAGAGCAAAACAAAACAATGGAATTCTTGCAAACTTAATAGCAATAGTACTTAGACTTATATATCACCTCACCATGCTTTACAGCCCTCTCTAACCTGTTTACAGGGTCAACATATTGCCCCCAACAATCTGGGTCATCATTTTACCAACCTGGGAAGGATGGAAGGCTGAGTCAACCTTGAACTGGTGAGACTCAAACTGTCGAACGTCTGGCAATCAGCAGTCAGCAGAATTAGCCTGCAGCACTGCATTTTAACCACTGTACCACCATGGCTCTTAATCACACTTATACAGATCTACCTGGGTAGCTTGGACAACAGGCTGCTGCTTGAGTACCTGTTTCCAAGGTGGTGAAGATAAAAGAGATGAGTTCCCTGAGGCTTCCAGAAGATCAAAAGGGAAAGCCATAAATTGGGAGGTGAGGTTTGGCTGGGGCTGATAAAGGGAAGCTTCCTGAAAACTTATATAATTATCTGCTTAGTGTCCCAACTCAAATAAGGAAGGGATTATGAAAAGAGAAGGGAAGGGTCTGGTTGACTGTTATGGCTGACCCTTTCTACTGTACCATAGCATTATCATTAATGTCTGTGGAACTTTCTAGTACTAATAGTGGCATGTCTTAGTGTAGGTTGATATTCATTTTTGAATAAAAGACCGAAAACAATAAAAACCAATGTTTCAGTTGTGATTAGCAAAAATAACTAAGACAGTATAAGGTAGAGTAGCAGAGGAAAAGAAACATCTGATGGCTATTCTTTGTGGTTTAATATCCAACCAAAAATGATGTGGTCAACCAATTGGTTTAATGCTAGTTTGTTTTATTTAAGACTCTTGCTGATTCCACAATATGCTTTACTGACTAAATGAGCAACTGAATATGATATATGTTGACCACGTTGAATGACTCTATAAGGCTAAATTTATCCTTAAATAAATCCATTCATGCACAAAGTTAAACTAACTGCTTTCTTTTAGTTGTGTTCTGGGAAGAATTAAAACCAGTTGGTTAATTCAATTTACATATCTATCCCTCAAATGAAAAAAAAAAGAATTAGAAATAAAAGTGATTGAAAAATTATGCCTCTCACAACCGAAGTCTGACAGCACAGAACACAAGTTTTAAATGAATGAAGGCAAATATACATGCCTCAGGATAATGTTGCAGGATCCAAATCAGGGTTGATCTAGGTTAGAGAGCAGTTCCCTGAAGTTGGGCTCCAGAACGACTCTGAAAGCTCGGAAGACAAAACCTCTGGCCCCAGTGACTGACCCAGATTGGATCCTGCAACAAGTTCTAAACCTTGATTTTCTGTACTTGGCAAATTATAACTACTGCTACTTATCTGGAATTGTAATTAGTGATGCCATGAAGCCTTGCCAGTCTTTTCCTGAGGCAAATACTGTTGGAAAAGTATTTGGCACATTCTGAAAAAACAGGATAGAGATTCAGAATTAAAACACTGAGACTTTTTACATACCCAGTATAATTATGTTTTGGCATAGCAATAGCAATAGCACTTAGACTTATATATCACTTTACAGTGCTTTACACCCATCTCTAAGCAGTTTACAGAGACAGCCTATTGCCCCCAACAATCTGGGTCCTCATTTTACCCATCTTGGAAGGATGGAAGGCTGAGTCAACCTTGAGCCTGGTGAGATTTCAGTTGCCCGCAGTGTAGCACTCTAACTACTGCACCACTGTGGCTCATAACTACTAGCAATGAAATTACAGTTGTCACATGACCTGATTAAACATGTTATGGGATCAAGCTATCAGTTTGGATTCATGCAATAAGGTCTAGAAAGGTTATGGTTCAATGTATTGTGAGAATCAGTTTTAGTAACTAGACCATCACAATAAATTGTAATATATTTGTTTGGACAGAACACAGCAATTGTGTTTGTTAACTAGGATAGGGATTAGTGTGCTGTATGAAACCAACTATTATTTTGTATTGGGTGTTAAGGTTAGAATTCTATGAACCTTTGCAGAACAGATGTCTCCCCAAAACCTAAACTGAAAAATGCAGGCAGAAATCTCCTGAGATTGTAACAATCTCATTCTTAGAACATTCCAGATCTCATCTAAGAAAGCTGTTATCTCATAGCCTCACTTACAAGAATACTAACATCTCATTGACACTCATGTAACAACCACAAAATTTGGTAACCCATTTTTATTTCAATCATGTGCATGTGCGTTGTCAGTGCAACAAACATCTTCATGCTCATACCATTCCTAAACAACTCGTTCTGGACACAGAACAGTTCTAAATCATTAGAGATTCCATTCTCAGTGCCCAGCAAAAATCTGCCAACTGGAGCAGAGCAAAAATAAAATAGATTGTTGAATCTGTGGAATCTGTGCTGCAAATAGCTTTACCAGGCAAAAAATTTCTATTCAGGACCATGGACAGCAATCATGCAGTTAAACTGCAGACTAGTAACTGCAGCATTAGCCTGAAGAAGAAAAATAGAATTTTATAGTCTGGCAAGCATAATCTTGAAAGAAACCTCACCTCATTAAGTGCTTTTCAAATAAAATGACTTTTTTTTAAGGCACTGGTTTCTTTTGGCTGATGGGGATTGGAGGAATATATCATTATGAAGGCCCTAATGGAGTTATAAATGCCACTATTACTGCTACTAATTAAATCTTGATCCCTTCCCCACTAAAACCTATTAACAGCCTGTTAAATTCCATCCATCAAAAGACAGGCATGAAGCATTTTAAAGAAAGTTTGCATAACAAAAAAAATAAGAATCAGTACAGGTATGTGAAAAAGAGTTTCAGGGATTTCTTCTTTTAAATCTTCTTCAATAAGTTTTGAAAGTTATCAACTTTTAAATCGCTTTTATGTTTGTGAGACACCATTTCCAAGTGTCCTTAGGTTTTAATGTTTGATTTTAATAATTTATGTTTTAATTTTATATGTACAGACATATTTTTTATGAGTTTCCCTGTGGTAAGATGTCTGGCCAGTAAATTTTATTTTAAAAAATGTAGGAGAGAAGTAGCAGAAATAGACAAAGAGCAGTAGTTTTTATTGAAAATAATCACCTATGAACTTTAATACAGAGAAAGGGTGGGTAGTAATCCTGAATTAGATTGTTTATACTACTCAAAATTGATTCATTCTTTCGTGTTCACAACTCAAGAAAGCATATGAGTGTGAGACCCAGAAAAAGAGGAAAAGCACTGTAGGACTTACCATACCAATGCAAAGGATATAGTGGATAATCAAAAAGTAGATCAAAAAGTAAATCAAAGATTTTACCTGTCAGGGGATCACCCATTAAATCCAGCTAGCTGTTAGTTCTTCTGATTGACAGAGGAAAATGGCCAGTAAATTCTGTAAATTTATTTCTTAATTTCAGATATGAATGGATCTGGTATTGGCAATGTAAAAGAGTGGATACAACCAGGGAATGCATATATCTTAAACTCATATCAACTTGCTAAAATATCCATGCTTGCTAATAGAATTTAACAGGGAAATCTAGATTTAGCTTATGTGACCATAGGATGATCAGTTTGATCATAGTCAATGTATTTGGAGAACTCCATACCAGTTGATCTGATTTCTGAAGGATCCTTTGTTGACGGTCATTTTAGATCATGCTTAGGAGTGTGAATCCATCTTAGACGTTGCTTTGCTGACTTAATGTTTGCTTTTCTTCCTAGTATATTTTTAGTCTTTGTTGATTAGCCTTACTTACTTTTTAGCATTTTTCCTTTCTTTGAGTTTATTCAATTGTAACTACTTGTTTTGACTATCCATAGCAAGAAAATGCAAGTATTATATTGCACAGACCATAAGACCATAATCTTAAATTGTATTGCCTATATATGTAATTATTTATCAAGCTCATATGCTGCCCATCCTGCCAAAGCCACCTCAATCAGTATACAGTAGTCTTAATAAAACAATCTGTATTGTCATCTTTGTGTTTTATGGAACAGATTGATAGTGCTCATAACTACATCCTGAAACACTTTTTTAAAAACCCATACCTGTTGGGCAGTGAATAGTAAAAAAAAAGTGTTCCATTCCCTTCTTGAAGGTTCCTTCCAACTTGTACCTTCTATGCAAAAAGAAGGGTCTAAAGAAGATAAATCATACAACCCTACTTTCAGCTCTGATCAAAACGTCCTAGTGTTTTAATCAGACCTAGTCAACATGAGGATTCCAACTCTTATCTCAGAGAGGATGAAGAGTCGGCATATTGTCCCCAACAATCTGGGTCCTCATTTTACTGACCTCAGAAGGATGGAAGGCTGAGTCAACCTTGAGCCAGTCAGGATTGAACTCCTGGCAGTAAGCAGAGTTAGCCTCCAATACTGCATTCTAACCACTGTAGCACAATGGCTCCAGAAGAATTTTTTATTATGAATAATGATAATTAATTAAAGATGAAATAAAAACTACCTTTTATTTTTGCAAAAGAGACAGACTTTTCAACTTGGCAGAAGAAGACATCAGCTTTTCTCAAACTATGTCACTTCAGATTATAGACAGAGCATGCAGAATCTCTGGAGACACACATATACACACAAACACAAAAAAATATGTCCACACAACAAGAATTTACCACATCAATATGTGGATAAAGATGGATAGATTGATGGATATAGACAGAGATAGAGATAAATAGAAAGATAGAGATAGAGAGAAAGATGGAGATGTCAGAAATTTTAATAAAGGTCATGAAAAACACTGGAATTTCTAAAATGTGGAATTAGACAACTAACCAGAATTATGAACTAATCTAATATTTAGATTAGATTAGTTAATTACAACCACACACAATGGAAACATAGGAGGAATTCAAATTATCTCAACAGTTACAGTATTTGATTAAATCTATAAAAGATACAGAAAAGGAAGAATTTAGGAAAGCCTGTCAAAGGTAAGTAAGGACAATACTAATGCTGTCATAGGAAGACAAGAGGACAGTAGACAGCTAATATTAACTTTGTTCAAATGGAAGTGGCAGAACAGGGTAATAACTAAATATTTTTATTATAGATTTTATTAGAAAATTGAATTCATGATTTAAACTTTATAGAAATGAAATATATGCTAAAACTTTACACTGTTAGTTCAATTAGCAGGTGAAAACATTTCTAGATTATAAACAGGTAAAAAGGAAATCATTAATCAATAAAACATAAAGAGCCATTGGAAGGGCAATGATATCATGGGGTATGTGATGTAACTTTCCCCCTTCCCGGCCCCCAAGACTTAATAACACAACTTTGAAATGTAATAAGTGACATCAACAACCAACAGCAAAGAAAGGTGAATAACATATAAAGAAGGATGTACATTCTAATAGTAACTATATTTCTGCTCAGTATGATGCAGTTTGTGTCTTTGAGTTATTTCAGATGGTTGTAACCTATCAAAACCCAGTTTAACTCAGTGACAGAATTCTTACTTTCCTTCTATCATGGGTGGTAAATATAAAGGCATATAGTGTTCAAGAATGATCTCAGATGGGTGCTTTGGATCAAGACTCCAGATTCTGGAGGTTGTTAGGAAATACCTGGGTGCCTATGATACCAGTGACAAGGCAATGCTTTCTTCAAGACCCTTCCTGCTCTTTGAAGTGTTAAATTAATCTGTTAATTAGGGTGCATCATGAGATTCAGTTGCATTCGGCAATAAGAAGGGAATGAGTTATTTACACATCCCAAAAGTCCCCAGCATACTGAACGGAGAGAGCAAGCTGCACCTATTCCTACCGTCAGAGGAAAGCAAGTGTACACAGTGACCTACTTTTCTGAGATGATTACGCCTGCATTTTATACTACTTTCCAGCGAAATGGCAATTCTTCGAGCCAAGGCAGTACATAAAATGGCGGACAGCCATCCCTACTGGCTAATAAATTTCCGGTCAGCAGCAAGGCAGTTCTAATTCCTCTTGCCGAGTTATTTTTAAGGCGGAGATTAAAATTTTCAAACAAGAATAACATGTTATGTTCAATTCTGTTAAGTGGATGTTCTGCCTGTCTGGGTGGCATAGCAGGTGGCTGCATCTGGCTAACCTTGGCTGATCCCCAGAAAACTAAGCTTCAAGCCAGAAGAAAGAGAAAAACATACTCTGAATAGCTTTGACTCTGCATTATTACTACTTTTGGTATACTACTCCCTTCTTTATCACTTGCTTGTCATCTCTGCAGAATAATATAGTCTTTATTGTCATTGTACAAAATAAGTACAACAAAATTGGTTTTAGCCTCACTGGTGCAAAATTATAGCGGAAATGAAAAAAGAAAAAAAAAAGAAAAAAACTAGCGTGTGCATAGAGTGATTGTGGTTGTATTTAAAAGTCTGACAGCCCAAGGATAGAAACTATTTTTAAACCTATTTGTTCGGCTGGCTATACTTTGATGTCTTCTGCCCGAT
>JAPKID020003273.1:0-12511 GCA_026931265.2 Tropidonophis doriae
TGACTTACGCTTCATTACCCTGCATGCATTAAGCAGGTTTAGTCAAACCAACAAGAGCCAATTGTTGAGCTTAATCAGATATTCCGCATATATGTATTATGAATTAATTTCTAATATTTATAATAAATCATACTGTCCACTACAAAGCACCAAAATAATGTATAAAGTAAAATTTTATTAAGACTCACTCTGTATTTTGTTAGTAGAAAAATGGAGAAGTATGGAAAAAAGTCATGCAATTTTAATGACTGTCTTGTTCTTGCTATGCACAGTTTTAACAGGAGAAATGGTATAAAACATTCATATGTGTAAATATAAAAGATGTCATATCATTTGTGAAATACAGTGAGGGAAAAATGACAATTGGGATAAAATACTTTTTATGTTAGAATCCATTTCAAAATAAACTGTTCATCCCATCAAACCTATCCCGAATTCACTAAAGGTAGACAGGACGCGAAGAGGGAAAGGCCTGATTGCTAGAAATAATTTTACTAGTGATAAGCACTAAAATAATAGATTTCTGTTTCAGCTCTAAACCTTAAGACAACAGGATCAGAATCACAAAAAAATTGATGAGAGAAACTTAAATGAGAGAAAGAAGATTGGAATAGAAAATATTCATTAGTAAATCTTTGGAAAGGTTGACATCATTTTTTAATTAAAAAAAATAGTTGAGGGAAAGAAATGGGAAGAAGTAGCTGATGTCTAACTCTTATCATTTTTTCCCCTCTGTAAATTTCAGATACTTATTTAGTCCCTGACAAACACCGGGAGGTCAAAGGTCAAAACCATAATATTTGAGACAGTCATCCAACCTTTTAGGTATATATTATGGCCACCATTTTGAGGATACTTAAAATTATAAATGGTTATGGCCACTTTCTCTATACCTTTGAATATTTGTGATAATGCACAAAACTATCCAATCAGCAAATATGCAAACAGCCTTATTATACAGAATATTATATGTTCTGTTATATAATGATATATATTGTATCGCTGTATGGCAATAAACCAACCCTCAAATATTAAAACAGAATCCTCAGGGCTGCTGTACCATCAATTTCAGATCTACTACAAGGAACACAGCATTAGGCCATCTTGTAGTAGATGGATGGAAAACCCTCTTGCAACAGAATGCATCATGAGGCAATCTAGATATTTTCAAATGGAAATGATTAGTTGTCATTAGGAATGCAACTTGAATTGTCATGCAAATAGAGTCTATAGAATTAAACATTGTAACTGATTCTCTACATTTCTGACAAACCTGAGAAAATGTGATGTCCTCAAAACAGAAATCCTATTTTGAGGAAAATTATCTAGATTCCCTAAAATAGTAATAATCAGGGTAATAATTACTTAGTTACTGCTGGGTCAACTATTTCTCAACAACACTGTTTCATTTTATTCAACCAGTTATTTTACGAAGATTTTCTACTTTAATACTTACAGTATTTAATAGTGCTAATATTTGAAGATAAACAAATACAAAAATTCAATGATTTCTATGAATTGTTGTTAGAGATTATTACATTATATTATGTAAAAATACTACTACAGAGCTCTAAATGAGGCCTTGTATATCAACTTATTTGAGTATAAATTTGTGGTAGTCCATAATATTTTTTCCAATATTAAGTCAATAAAATGCAATAACAATGTCAGTACACAGAATACCAGAAGATGTATCAACGACCAAAAGGAAAAAAAAAATCAAAATGGTGGTTTCTTCAAAATGAAATAAAATAGTTTACTTTTTTTATTTTAAACATACTTTTAAAAGATATATTACCTGAGGCAGATCTCCTCACTGTTAATTGTAACACTGGTCCTGCTAGCCAATATCAGGGCCCAGTATTCCTACTTTTAAATAAAAAGAAACTGAGACAAAAAAAATAAACACAAAACAGAATAAACCACAAAAGCAATATAAAATAATGCTCTGTAAACCTGAGAATAAATTTCTTTTGTACAATACAAAAAAAAAAAGGTCTTAATAGGTGATGTCAGCCAAGCTAAGTTTGAACTTTAAGATATGCTCCTAGGATTGAGGAAAGCGGCTGGATTAAGAGTTCATCTTTGCCCAAAATCTTGCCCAAAGATAATAAATCCATAATTGTTCATGCAAATACAAACACGAACACACAGTGGAAGGAAGGACAATAAATATTTAGTGTCCGTATGTGCCCCCTTCCCAGTTGTGAGAAGATAAACACAATGTTTATATCTTGCTCAGTGCTCCTCCGAGTCACTGTTATAAGCCCTCAGAGTTCCCCATAAAACAGCAATAAGCGGAGCCTAAAAGGAAATCGGGAAGGCGGGGGAGTAAAAGCTAAATCACCAGCGTTTCCCAAACAAATGAGAAATCTGGCCGTGCGGCAGAGACTGTGTTGGGAAACATTGAGAGGCTGAAACCACCCCTGCCCTCCCCCACAAATGATCAATTAAAAGCCGTCCTTATGCCAAGGGCCAGGCATGGCCAGGCAAGCGGGCTGCCGCAAAGACAACGGTCCTCTGGATCAGTTCTGCATGACAATTGATGGGAAGGGGCAGGAGGCAAGGCCCATCCTCTCACCATGGTGATTAGGCATTCCAAGTGTGCAAGGCAGCCTCGGCACACATAAAGAGAAAGGGAAGCTGGAGACCTGAGGAGGCGAGCCAGGCCAGATGGTCCTGCAGCCGGCAGCACTGGAGCAGCTCACACCCAACTCTCCGCCACGTTAACGGCCCAAGCCTTTCTTTATGCCAACATCACAATTAAACAGAGCAAAATGGCAAGGAGGTTCAGCAACAGTTTGCTGAGGGGACGGTTGGTCATAATGCAGCAAGAAAGGGCTCCGACAACCTGAGAAAATGTAGTGTACATGTTCTTACTAAAATATGGCCCATCAGAAAGGCTCTTTTCTTGAGATGTAGAACTAATTTTCTACATTTAAAATTCACCGTAGATACACATTTACCCATTCTATTAATGATACAACCACTTCCATAGGATGCTTTTCTAATATGTTTTAAAAACAGACCTGATATTAGATCATATCTAATACCTTTTTATAAGAGAGCTTTACTTTTCTTCTTTTAACAACCCTAAAGTACGGCATCAATTATTTAAAGATGAGGTCCTCAGCACATAACTGTAAAACAAACAAAAAATGTATACATTTTGAATGTTGGATAATTGGAATACACCCCCACCTTACTTTAGACCCTAGTGTGTAAACACCTGGTCAGCCTCTGCTCTACTGAGGTAGCCAGAGCTAAGATGAAGCTTGAGTCAGTTGTCTAATATGCTAAGAGAAAAGAAAAACCAGAAATTAATACATTATTGTATTAATACATTATTGCTGCTACTTGGAACTTTAACTCAACAGAATTTTGACTTTCTTAAATATTTCCATTGATAAGTTTCAAAGTTCTTGAAGTTATTTCCAAAACCAATCCAACTACTGAGGCCCAACTAAAAAGTCCACTGTCTTCTGTGATATAAAACTGTAAGAAAAACTGAGGTAAGAATAAGAAAACAGATTCTCTTCACCACCTATAACTGTCTTAAACTGAGATTTTTAAAAACATTTTATTATGGGACATTAAAAAAGAAACTGCTGCTGATAAATGATAAGAAGCAAAATTGCACAAATATCTAACTAATGAATTAGAGTCTGTTTCATCAAAAAATAAACCAAACTTGAATAAGTGCAATAAAGGGGAGGAAACAATTCAAATAAGCACAGTATGTAGACTCAAAATAAAGGCCAACTTTGTCAGTTCATTGGGAATGGGAGCATAAAGTTGGAGAAGATTCATATATAAGATAACAAATTTTGAAGTTCCCAGAAACACTGCCATGCTTTTGCCAGTGGAACATTTTGGTGTACATGATCCAGCTGATGTTAAGGACTCTCCACTTTTCTCTCCTGAAAGAACATATTCTGATTATTAGTCTACAAGGCCATCAGTAGGAATTAAAAGATAAAGAAACTATTTTGAAAAGTTACAGAGATCTGTTGCACAGGGGCAATGTTCAAATCTATTGTAGTTGGATATTAAGGTCAAATCATTATTTGAAGAATCCAATAGAATGTATCTGTAGATGCGTCTGCACTATACATAGAGTGTAAACCATCTCCCCCCCCCCCATGTGATTAACATTCTCAGTGAACATATGAGCATTGATACCTGGATAAAATATTTATCTTTATAAACAAATTATTTATTTTTCAGATCTTTTGTGTACCACTCATGTGGGTTCTTTTCTGGACCACAGGAAAGGAGAATATGTACCATATACTGATGCACTGATATATTCGGAGAGGCAGATTGTAAAATTAAGCTTTACATATATTCACATTGCACTTCCAATTTTGTCACTAATTCTGGGTAAACTTGTATATATAAAATATAAAATCTATAAATATCAAATCCACAACAGCTATGGTTCAACTCAATATATTAAGCCATGTTTTAAAGATCAAAACACACCCAGAAGGGAGGACTCAAAGCAATGTTGACCAATGTAAATCTTAAATAACTTCTCACATGGGTAGGGAATCAATCTAGATTTACACAACTAATTAACAGAGATAAGACTCTTGTCTCCAGAGAATGTAGACATACTGTATTGTTCTTAGTATCTTACTAATAAAATGAGATGCTTGTATTTTTGCTTGTACAGTGATACACTTTGCCCTTCATTAAATTCCATTAGCTTTGGATGGCATTCCTGTTTTTAAAAACAAACAAATAAACACTTCCCACAGTTTCCACTAGCTCTAAGCTTGCTGATTTGTATTATTTTTCATTAAAAACAAATGAAGCAGCAAGTGAAAATCTCAACTTTGAAATGATAAGAAATAAACAAAGAAAGAATAGAGTCTGCTGGTGCCAGACAAGGAAAGTTATGTGTTGTGATTGAAGTTATTCACACATCATGCAGTCTGATCCCATTTCAGTACATGGAAGACTGCAAATAAACAGTCAAAATATTTTGCAGAGTGCCTCTTGGAGACATAAAGGTTTGCTAATGCAATGGTTTTTACTAGCTCCATTAATACAATTTTGCAGATCAGTTTGTCTATATAATCATTTCTCTAAAATGTGTTGTAGATTGTTGGTAAAAAAAAAAAACACCTTATTTCACAGAGAGGTTTATATATGTTATATGTATTAAAAAATTGAGACACACTTGAAAGGGTTAAATGGCTAGGAATTTATAAACGCTGATATGCCACATTTTCATTCATGTGTATATGCGTGCATTCTTGTGGTTCCATTCAGAACAGTAGAATAATCAGAAATCTATCTCCATCCTCAGCCTCATTCTAGAAACTAACAACATCTTTCACACACGAGTTATATACAGTTTTCTTGTTCAAGATTCTGAAATACCCAAGAATATATAGTTCTATGAAAAAAGACCTAAACATGCCAAGGGTATTTGAAGGTCATAATTACATATAACCAGGTTTGTTGTTCCTCAGGTAGAGATACTTACATATTTATACAGAAAAATGATAAAATGTCTTTAAAACTCCTGACTGTTATAATAAAGTTTTAACTAGCTGAAGCCAATATTCACCCCCAAAACTTAACCTAGTGAGTGCTAAGTATAAAACCTGCTTTATATTTTACCTGGACAGGCTGGTATGAAGTCACTTTTGGTCTGCTTTCAGTGAAATTGAAATCAATTTTGATTTATTTTTCATAGCAAAGAAAGAAATATCAAGAATGAATAGATAATATGATCCTATGAAGGGTTAAGATACTAAAACCTGTTTGTAAAATATTTTTATTTTTGTTTGTAAAAGTCCATATATCTCCTTCATCCTTTAAAACTGTTTTATGTGGTTCCCCAAACATTATCTTAGAATTTATGAAAATATTTGTATAGAAAAACCACTAAAAATACCCTAGTGTTCACATTTAAACACATGTTTACCTCTGAGTCAATCACTTTCTAAACACTGTTCAGTGAGTTCATAAAATATTTGTTCATTTATGCCACTATTTAACAGGAGCAGTTAGCAAGATGAAGCAATTAATGCACTCTAAATATATTTAATTGACAGAGCCAGCATTTTGAAGATGACTTCCAATATGCATTAGGTGCATTAATTTTGTATTTGTAAATTGTTATATTTACATTAGTAATGCATACTGTTTTAAACTATAAAACATCTTTACTCGGGGCAAATCTATCTTTTCTTACCTTATAAACTTTATTATTATTTCTCCCACCTTTTGACACATACACACACACACACACACACACACACTTGTTGCACTCAAACATCAAAGACAGCAAGAACATTTGGATGATTCTCACTCAGCTAAGCCACACTACGGAAAAAGCGCACAAGCCTTCAGTGCAACATGTAGTTTCGTCTTTGAGGAAGCATTCCACACAAACACTGACTTAAAAGACAAACTCATAGCGTATTTCAGAATCAACGAGCAATGGATATTTATAAGGCAGGTTGATTTTATGATGACTTTTATTGACAAGATACGGAGGCTTTTGGCAGATGCCTCATAGCACTGGGAAGTTAACACAGTGCCTAATTCAAGGAGACAGCCTGAGGAAGCAGCACCGACAGGGAGAGAGTGGAACTATGTCTCTATTACTCTCCTTGGTGTCATAAAGAAAAAGAAGAAAAATGGTATCCAACAGGGAACCAGGGAGTGCTCTAATTTTTTTTTCTTTTCAAAAGGAAAAAAAAATCCTTATTTTTCTCTCCATCTTACCACTTTTTAAAAAATGGAAGAAGTAACAAAGCAGTATGAGAAACTACAAAAGGAACTCATGGGAAGCAAGGATGTTAAATTAGCTTAACATCCAAACTACAGTATGCTTTCAAATTGGGAACAAACCAGCTTGATTCGAACACTGCCTTATCATCAATATATTAGATAAGTACTTCTTGATCTACTTTCCTCTAATGAGGTAACTCACAGCATTTAATAAGGAAGGGATTACTTGGAGAGAGGAATGTTCCAGTAGATCTTAGGTGAATTGCGTTCAGCTTAGCTTAGTCCGTGAAATATTTTCACTTCTGGAATTCTACTTTTGCACTTATTGCAGAAAATTATTGCATATTAGTGCAAGAAGTTCAGCTTGTGTAACACATTATTAAATGTCTTACTTTCTCTGTTTTAATGACAGGAGTTAGGTTAGCTTACTAGAAGTCAGGTCTAATTAAAAGAAACTTGTTTTACACTAATATCAGGGTAAAAGAACTGTACTTTGTTATCACTGGCATCAAATACATAGGGACAGAGGTGAAAGACAAAGTTTACAAAGGCATTATTCTCAAAAACTGAGTTTTCTGAAATAAATGTAGAGTCAGACCCCTCTCCTGCAGAGACTTTCCCTCTTTTCGTAAGGTTGGCAGTTTTTCTGCTAGTTGGAGCCCAAAATCTAGCAGAAAAGAAATATTTTGTCTAGATTTCCTACAATCTATCTTCTTCTATAATTCACTAATATTGAAAGGAAAATAGGCCCATATAGTTTGGCCTCTTTAGAACCCTCAAGCATTTGGAAGCATTACCTGTTGAGCGTTTAGCAGCCCAGTTAAACAAAGCTAAGGTACTTACATCTATCATTTCGGTCCTCAGGACTAGAGGAAGTCTCTCGGTCTGAAATGAGGCCAGAGACAGCAAAGATCTTTTTTCCAGTATCATCAATTTTGAGGGAGCCGGGAGAGCCAGATGGGATCTGGGCTCCAAATTCATACTCCTTGCCATCAGCATCTGAGAAGCGTAGATGGGGAGAGTCGGTATCGTGACAGTTCTTCAGGCGCTTGGCAGGTGTAAAAGCCGACTGATAACTCTCCCGGTCCTCAGTGGAGGCAAAGGGACGGAAGGCCCCAACACCACTGTGGTTCAGCATGCTGATTGGGGTACAGTCCAGATTAGGGGGTGCAAACTGAGGATGGAGATGCAGCAATGAAGGTGGAAAATCACGGTTGGTGAATGCTCCAGGCACCCCACCTTGGCGGTGATACATAGAGGCAAAAGTATAGGAGCCATTGGTGAACGGGATGTGCACATCCTTGTCCACTGACACAGGTACCCCAAAGGGCCTGGGCTGTTGGCAGGGGATAGAAGCATCACGGCTGGCTTCAGCAGTGGAAGCCAGGACCATCAGGGCTGGAGATGCCAAAGGATTGGGAAGGTAGGAGGAGTTTTCCATCTTGAAAGCTGCCCGGTGTAAGTCCATTGGAGTCTCTTTCCTTGACAGGGCCACAAGGGAAATGGTCTTCCCTGGATGGAAAACAAAGCGATGTCTGGATGTAGAGCTGAGTGATCTCACCAAACCCTTATCACCATCCCAAAACTGAAAAGACAAAGAAGGGGAAAAGAGGGAAAACACAGAAAGTTGAATTAACAGCTGGCAGTTCTTAATATAGCAAGAAAATTGTAAAAGCCTAAGCCAACGTTCCATGTATTGTTCTTTTAGAAAGCCAACAAATTCACATGTTACTGGAAGAGTCTCTGACTCCCTCTAAGGGTCTGTACAAGTCTTCCTCCTGCTCTCTTTTACAGCTTTAGATAAAATGTGGCACAAGGCACCTGAAAGCCAACAGAATCGGTGCCTTATGCAGAGAATGCCACCAGCTCTGGCCTTGCTATTCTTCCCGTCTGCCCTACAAAAGGATAAGGCACCAGTGCAGATTCAGATCAACCCACATGTTGAAGTGGGGGGCTGAATGGTTTCAACAAGCATGCAGTAACTATCTCTAGTGACAAACTAAACATATATTATTCCTACCAGAAAAAAATACTGGAACAAAAAAAAATTATTGGAGTGTGTAAGCCTATGACTACAACATCTGAAAATTAATATCAATAAAGTAAATGAATACATTATTCAAAAATTATAAATGAAAATGTATATTATTCACGAATATACAAAAATATGAAATAAATGCAGTAAAGGAATACATTCCAATTGTGCAGGTATATATATTTTGGGTTTTCCATTATCCTTAGTAATGAAGGGAGAATAAATAATATGTCTGAATCATACATTTAAGCTATTCTTCCAGTTTTAAAAAAGAAAACAATAATGACATCAATAAGTCCTTGGCGTCCCTGATAATATTTGAAATTGTAATTAGTGGCTATGCCATCTGATCTCTTCCAAGCATCTGCCTTTTAGTTTGCGGACAGTACAAAATGGATCAGTAGTTTTACTTCCTAATGTGCTCATGCTTAACTAGATTTGTAAGCTGCCCTCAATACTCCATTAAGATTTAGAGGATTATGTATGTATGTATGTATGTATGTATGTATGTATGTATGTATGTATGTACACACACACACATTTTCTTTTAAAACTAGTTGCTGAGCACAAGAAAATAAATCCCATGTTCTCTCTCTGTATGTATGTATGTATATGTATCTATCTGCGTGTGTGTATATATGTGTATATATATATACATACATATATACACACATACATACTCTCTCTGTGTATATGTATTTACAAACTTTGCTTCTAAGTCTATCTAGCCTTGAAAACTCATTCCCCTGTTATAACATTAGCATTCCTTTTGTTTCTTTTTAAATTTCTGCCCCAGCCATTAAGTGTGCTAGAATTCACTTCACTTTAATATACAAAGGCTTACTTTAAAACAATACACTAGCCTTACAGCACGCAAAAAAAAAATCATATAATAAAAAAGCAGTACAAAATGTGTCTGTTCGTTCCAGGAGGTCAGGCCTAGCAAATAAAACTTACTAAAAGGATCCCGTTTCTAATGGAGTGGCTTTTGTATTATCTGAATGGCAAGCCTAGGTTAACAAACTCTATGGAATGCTTGCTACATCCTTCATGCAGTGCAGAAATAACATTTCCTTTTCTTCAATCCTGTACCCAGAAGTTTGACAGTATAGAAGTGTTAAGATGGACTGACATCATCCTATTTCTATTGCATTGTCTTCCTTTTTTATACAAAACAGTGCTAAAAGATTAGAAGTATTTCATTAACATTTTTGAATCACTTTCACATATGATAATAACTTATCATCTGAGTTTTAGCTGTGGATGTAGACATGGCAAGGGTAATCTAATCAGCACTATTTTGGGTGATCTTTCTGAACAATGAAATGATTAAAGATAACAAATAATCAAATGTAAAATCAAAAGCTACAATAGTAGAAAAGGGTTATGAGAAATCTGGATGTTTCTTTGATTAATTTTAAAGCAAAAATGTATACATAATTTGCCTAGGGAAAGAAACATTATATGAACTAGCATATGGTATAACTACAATCTCCAAGGGAATGAAGAGGGTGAAGAATATATCACTAATGCCACTATCCCTGCTTATATTAAATGTATTTAATGGAAGCCATACTTAACACTCCTTACAGAATAAGTGTGAAACGTTCCAGCTATCTTTTTCATTTGACAATAAATCAACATATTTTAATAATGGTTCAGACTGAATTTTATTTTTAAAAACTCCTGTATACTTTTCATTTCCCCCTTGTCTATTACGTACCTTCTGTCATCACTTCATCCCATGCTATTATTCCCAATCACTGCGATCATTAAAGCATGTATGAAAGAAGCTGCGGCAAGACTAGTCATTATGAAAATCTATAGTTAATGCACTCCCAAAGTCAAAATGTCATTGGTTTTTAAATATGGAACCCAAAATAAGAAAACTAACTGGCCTGCTTAATTAAAAAAATATAGACTGCAGGATAATCAGCCTGAAAAAAATATTTTGATGACCAGAAGTGAGTGGGTACAGCCAATGTAAGTAACTGATACTTTTTGCCTCTATGCTGATTTTTTTTAATTTAGCACCCTGTGCAAATCCAGATTAAAATAACTCCAGCTATTGATCCGCGCAGTGGAATTGACATTAATTTTAGTTCACTTCTCACTTTGCAAAGGGATCAATAGGAAGTAATAACAGCTGACATCCTCGCTGAAAGGAAGAGAAAAGACAGTCTAGCGACAGAAATCGAAAAGCAACCAAATAAATCAGCAGATACTTTTCCATGGCATCAGACAAACTCCAAACAGATTGCAAAAAGTCTTTGTTAAATTAACTAAACAAGGAGTGGAGGTGGCCAAGGGGGTGGAGATAAATCTATGAAGCCACATATAACTGTCCATTGGTTATTTTCGTTAGGCAAACTCTCCGAAGCCTATATTCTGATTTCCTACATTTACAAGATTTCCAGTTGATGGATAAAAATATTTGAACATAAGGGCACCCACCATCTGCATCTTGTAAAAGCACAAACTAAACCAATGTGAAAATAGAAACACTATCATAAATATCTACACCTTGAATGAAATCTAGTATGTCAGATGCAACTTGCATTTTTAAATTTATTAATCAACATAGAATTATATTCAATTAGCTTAGAAATTATCAAAAGGAAGCAAAACTATTCATGATGCAGTCTTCTAATTATTTATATGCAATAAACTACCAGTTTACTGTATATAAGTGAGTTTTTAAAAATGTAGTCTTAAACTACAGGTGGTAGCCTAAAATATAATTACAGAAGACAAACCACGAGTTTTTATGTAACAAATTTTTAAATTCTTAACTAAAAGAGGTATTCTATCTTGATGATATTGGTTAGATTATTATAATTTTCGGCTATTTTTAAATGTTTGGAATTAAAATGACACAATACAGATTTATGATTTTTTTTTCTGCTTGTTGCCAACGGAAGAAAAAAACGTAAACCTAACTTTATTTTTCATAAAAGCACACACCTCAAAAAGATACCAGAGGGTACCTTTAGATACTACAAGTTGGGTCTCTTAGTGTTTCTTGAATCATGTAATTTTAGAAACAGGAATTTGAAAATGCATTTGTGGTTAAAAAATCCTAATCTTTAAAAAGAAACTATTCCAGCTGTTGGGGAATTTAACTGCTCATATGTCTTATGCATTAAACTAAACTGGATTTCCTCCTAATAAATTCCCTGGGGGTTTAATGGAAATCTAGGAAGCTGCAAACAGCTGGAGTGAGGGTGGTGCGACGAAAGGCAGGCCACAAATCACCCCAGGGGACCAGCCTCATGGATCTGGGCTGTAGAAATAGGGACCAAGAAATACATTCAATGACTCTTTGGTATTGCTTAGCAGTCTTCTGGATTCTTGCAGTCCCAATCTGGTTGCCCTAACTTAGGTGAATTGACAAACTACAGCGGAGTATTGTGTAAAACCTGAGCAGTTGTGGTCTCTTCTGGGTTCCAGCCAGGGGTGGGCTCCTGTCAGTTCCAACCTCTTCTATAGAATGTACAGTGCTGTTTAGAACCGGTTCCAGCTCCCTTCCCCCACCCATCCACCCATCATCAAGAGGAAGAGCCAGAGGAGGAATTCTGGAAGTTGAGTCCACAAGTCTTAAAGCTGTCAAGTTTGAACACCCCTGGGGTTTTTTTCTAAAGGGTTAGGGGTGCCAGGGTCTTGTAACTTGACAGCTTTAAGACTTGCGTGCTTCAAATGCCAGAGTTCCTGAGCCAACATTTT
>JAPKID020003274.1:0-12510 GCA_026931265.2 Tropidonophis doriae
AGAGATTTCTGTTAAAGTTGTCACTGCTGTCTGTATTCCACCTGATGCAAATGTTAGCACAACGCTCAAACCAATTTTATTGTAATTTTTTTAAAAAAATTATTACAATGACAATAAAGATTATGATTATGTCTAAAAGCACAGGTGCCTATCTCTTGGAAATTGTTTTCCAAAAATATACCTCAGAGCAAAAAGATAGTGCATCATCTTTTCCATCTACTTTTGTGGAATAAAAAAAGGAAGAAATAATGGGGGAAGATGCACATTATGTACAACTGATTACGGTTACTTCACATAACACAGATAAATGAATGGATGGATGGATGGATGGATAAATGAAAGAGGGGGGGAGGCAGAGAGGCAGGCAAGGAGATAGACGATGTGCCATTAAATTGGTTTCAACTCTTAGTGATCACATAAATAAATCTTTTCCAGGATAATTTGTCCCTATCTGGGTCCTTCAGATCCTTCACCCTCCTTTCAATAGTCTGCTCATTGTTGCTGTAATTGAATCCATCACTTTGCTGCTGCCCCTCCTATTCTTTCCTTTCCTTCCACTTTCTACAGGATTTAGACTTCTTTCAAAAGCTAGTTCTTTGCATAATGTGTTCAAATATGATAATTTTAGACTGATCATTTTTCCTTGAATGAGAATTGGATTAATTGAATTAATTGAAGTCATCTGCTTGGGAATACCCAAATGAAGACATCTGCTTGGGAATACCCTGAAGCAAATGGGGAGCCACTGTGAGAGACAGAATGCTGGACTGGGTGGGCTGTGGCCTGTTCCAGCAAGGCTGTTCTTATGTTCTTATGTTCTTAATTGGTTCTGTTATACAGTAGTCTGTTTTCCACGATATTCTCAGGAATCTTCTTCAATCTCAAAGTTTAGAAATCTAACTTTGCATCCATAGTATCACAGGAAAAACTGCTGCCTACACAATTCTGATCTTTTAGGTATAAAGACATCCTCACTTCTAAATATCTGTTTCAAGACCACATTAGCTATTCTACAAAGTGCTGGTCTGAGGTGCATGCCTTCACCTTGGTTCCTTTACTGTTGATGTTCAATCCTAAAAGGCAGAAGCTATCCACCACTGTAGTACAAAAAATCCTTGATTTACAACCATTCATTTAGTGACCATTCAAAGTTACAGCATAACTGAAAAAAGTGATTTATGACTGCTTTCACACTTATGACCATTGCAGCATTCCCATGGTCACTTGATCAAAATTTGGATGCTTGACAACTGATTCATATTTATGACGGTTTTGTGTCCCGGGATCATGTGGTAAGCTTTTGTGACTTTCTGACATGCAAAGTCAATGGTAAAGCCAGATTCACTTAGCAACCATTACTAACTTAACAACTGCAGTGATTCACAACAACTGGCAAGAAAGATCGTAAAATGGGGCAAAATTCACTTAACTGCTGTTTCACTTAGCAACAAAAAAATTGGGCACAACTGTGGTTGAAAGTCAAGGACTACTTGCATTTTCATTATCAATTGGAAGGCTAATTGCTGAAACAGTTTTCATGAATTTGGTTTTCTTTGTATTTAACATTAAATTCTTTTCACTGTGCTCAGATGGTTGCTGATCATTAGCATTTCCTGCTACCTGAATAGAATAATCAACATAGTGTAATAATTAATGTTTCTTACTCCAGTTTTAAAATCATTTTCATCTTCTTCCAATCCTGTTTCCCTCAATATATATTCAGTATATAGGATAAATCAATGAATCAATGAATAGAGCCATGTCTCCTTTTTCTGCTGATCCATAGAATCAGTCTATTTCCCATGTTATGTCCGGAATATGGTTTCGTGACCTGGGTATATATTTCACAGACAACGAGATGTTCTAGATCATTTTTCTAAGCACATTTCACACTTTGATACGCTGACATTTCAAAACATTTTCTTTCACAAATACAAGAAGATATATACTGTGTTTGCTTTTGCAGTCACCTTTTTCATTTTTTTAGGTAAGTCATATTACTAGGTTTGGAGATATTATTGGATTGCAAAGTTTTGCATAGATTTTCAATAATACAAAATAAAATAAACCTATTTAGAGTCATTACTTTCACTTGGGAAATTTAAGATTGTACAATTTTAAGAAGGGAAAAGTGTTATCTCATTGGGACATAAATTTATCATAGGAACATAAATTTGCCATGAAATGCAGAGTGCTTTGTCTAAAACTCTATCCCCCCAAAAATGCTGCATGTATAATTTGTCTCTTTCTTTTGCAGCTTCAAATAACTCAATAACTCATCAATCCTGATTAAGAATGGATAACTGAGAATTATATAGGATATAAGCCCAATGCTGAATTGTGGAAATACTTATTTAACATACCGAAGCCAAATTTCCCCAGTTTTTCTTTTTCATTGAAATCCTGTGTCACATTTCACATTATTCAAGACAGGTGAAAAAACTATGAACAGAAAAAAAGCAATAAATCTCTGCCCAGAGTTAATCTTAGAAAGATGCTGAAAACTACCATGATTCTGCATAATATGTAAGAGGGGACAGAAGGAAACTGTGGCAGGTTTTGAAGATTCTGTTGTTATATGCTACAACAAAGTAGACTTCCAATAGTGTTTACAGTATTTGTTTTTTGATCTAGCCTAAGTTAAAAATATGACATCACCAGTGGTGGGTTTTCATTTTTTTTACTTCTGGCTCACTTGTATGTGTGCTTCTGTACATGCGCAGAAGCATTCGGTTGGGTGGGCAGAGCCTCCCGCATCCCCTACTACTGGTTTGGCCAATCCAGGCCAAATTGGCAGCAACCCAACTCTGGGCATCACCCAATCTTTTAGAGCAACTTTTTGCTCATGGGGTATTTTCAGCCTTAACAGGCAGCTGACCTCAGAAATCAATGTGGCCCCTAGTTAGTATTTGGCTGGGAGCCTCCTAGGAATTCCAGGGCTTTTAACCCAGAATGGTTAAAAGCAATTATCAAGAACACTGCATGGATGCAGTCACCATAAGTTAATGATAACCAGTCAGCGGGCTTTAGCATTTCATTATTTGCTAAGATCAGTGACTGAGAGGCTATTTATTGTATTTGATTCTCCAAATAATTGAAGTATCTTGGCCAAAATAAATGCTATTTCTGCTGATACAATATTGTTCCTTTAAACTATTGCAACCTGAATATGTACAGACTATAGAAAGAAGTTGGGTGTTAAACTAAGTAAAACTATTTCTTGAAATTGCAATTATCTTTTCTCAAAATACAAAAGAAAGAGCACCTGTACTCTGGAATACTATATCATGAGGTGAGATTGGGTACAACCTGCTCACCTTCCAGAATGCCCTCAAAATTTCAGGTTTTGGGACACCAAGCAAATATTACTTATATCGTTAGAACGTACTCTCCTCTCATTTTAGTAATGTATTTTAATATATTTATAATTTTTAAAATTGTTTTAATGGTAAAAAAACCTATGTTTTTACTTGGATTTTAACTTGTGCACGCCATCCAGAAACGCAAGTGAGATGGATGGCCATATATATTGAATAAATACATAGTTTTTTGTAATGAAACCTTATTTTTTATAGTAATTAAAATGTATGTATTATTTGAGAATAAAAATCAAAAATGGACAGAGGACAAAAATAGGTATATTATTGAATTGTATCATATATTTCTATGCTAGATTAATTAACTCTATCTGACACATGGATTTTTATATAATTTAACTGAATTGCTATATATATTGGATTCCACATTCCACATCTTCTCATCAGTTTACATTCACTGTTAACATCATGCTATTTTATTCCTAAATGTTTCACTTCCAAAAGCTTTGTATGTATGTATTTTTCTTTTTTATTAAACACATAACAAGTCCTATGAATACAAACACTACAGTGCAGCATATTTGTGATTTGCACATCTTTATACCAACAACCTGGCAAAATCAAAATAACAGCAGAAATACTTTTGCTTCTCTCCATCCTTCCTGAACACTCTGTATGTATATACATTTCACTTCCATTGCAAGGAATGACTGAGACTATATTTAGACATGCAAAATGACTGGTAAAAACCAGAACTGCCAACACATCCAATCACTTCCAATTTGTAGATATAACAGAAGGCTTTAAATAAAGATGTATTCCCACCATCCCCTCTGCCCAAGGCCTATCATACTGCCTCTGGGGGCTTTACAATATTGCATTTTTCTCCTTGGTGCTGGAAAGATGATGGAAAGAAGGCAGGAAGTAATGCTTGAGTTCATCCTCCATGGATGAATTCCTCTCTCCAACAGAAAGATCTGCTAAGGAATCAGGTTAGATCTAGGGCAGCTTTCAAGGGACCTTGGGGTTATAGTTCAATTGTTAAGAGACTTTGGAATCCCAAAATGTATAAAGCAAAATAAACTCTCAATAACTAAAAGCTTTTCTATTCAATCTATCTTCTAAATAAGATATATTTACATTCAGTTATAGATGCAGTGCATACCTACAAAATGAATTATAACTTTACAAAGAAGCCCCATTAAATTTTAACAAATATTTTTAAAATATTTTGTGTAATCTGGCTTTAAAAAATAGCTACTACTATCATCTGTATCAATACTAAAATGCCTTCATGAAAATGTATTCTATTGCTATGCATTAATGGAGGTGACCTGATTCCCTAAGTTTCTAGGCTTCCTCCCATGGTACTATAAGAGCAAATTTCAATAAATGGTTGTATGATCATGATAGTTACTTCTAACCTTCCCTGAAATATTCAGGAAAGGTTAGAAATATTCAACTCTCTCCTCCTTCATTTGAGAGGCAAAGTGCCAAGAGTGTTTCCCCTTTGTAATAGTCCTATAGCATTTGGAGCAGTAAGCATGGAAGCATTACATGAAATTCCAAGCTGATCCTTCTTAAAGCAGCCTCAGAATGTTTCAGCTGCCCAAGAATACCATTCCAATCTTTCCCAGTATATTATATGGTGCATGCAAATTAAATAATAACAACAAGAAGAAAAGCAGGTGAACAAGCAGGTGACCACCTAATTAGCTGCTGCAAGATCGCACAGACTGACTACAAACAAGGCCATGACAAAACAACAAAAATGCATTGGAGAACATGGAAGAAATGCCTTTTGTCTCCAAGCAAGAACTGGTGGGGCCAAAAAACAGGCAAAGTAAACAAAAATGAAGAAGTTAAAAGGCTCTGGGATTTTAGAATTCAAATAGAAAAGCATAACACCCAAGCCTAAACAGTTGATAGGAAAGACATGGCAATACCTGGAGTAGCAGAATTGAAGAGAGAGAACTTAAGAAGATCACAAAATACAAAGACTTTCAAGTAGAAGTTGAAAAACTGGCAAAAGGAAGCAAAGATAGTACGAATAGTACTTGGGTGCATTCCCAAAACAATTGGAGCATCACTAGTACATCATCAGCATGAACAAAATCACCATCGGTCAATTATAAAATGCATCTTTACTTGGAATAACTTAGTCTACAATGCCTTTATCACCATCAAACAACATTTACCTCTACCAAGTTCTTAGGAAAGGCTTGATAGTTGGATTTTAAAAAGCCAAATCCAGTCTAAACATCTTCTTGATTATAACCAATTATAATAAAAATACACCACCTGAATACCATCAGCAGCCACCATCAATCAAATGCTAAGGTCAGTTTTATTCTGAATATTTTCCATCTAGAGACCATCAAGCAACAACATCGATATCAATATTGCAGGTCTTTTGGAAGGACTCAGTACCTGGATAAAAATGCTAAATCTATATATCTGGCTGACTGTGCAACCAATCATAACAATCCTCAAGACTTCCCCCAGATCAGTCAAGGGGTTTTGAGTAGCAAAATGTAAAGTATACCAATATTTTTTCCATCCTGTCCCAACAGCTGGTAGAGGTGTTCTGGTGGTAAGCAAGATGAAATTCTAAGAAATCGATGGTTCTACATGTCTCAACCTATCAGTTGAGTATGATATTACTAAATAATAGATATGTGCTATAACATACATTTACATATTGGGTTATTTCAGGACAATTATAAAATATTAGTAAAATTTCTAGTGAATTGTAAAACCCCATGCATTGAAGTAAAAACAACATGCACAGATTTCTTATCCAAATACCTGTAGTATATTTTGTTTTCTTTTTCTGTTTATTTCTGCTGTCAAAATTCCAATAGAAAGTAAGAACTCCAGCTGCTCTAGATGTATGTATTTAATATTAAATACAAGAAAATGGATAACCTTGCTTTTTTTCTTATTTTTAAAAGAATGTAACAAAAGCAGTTATGAATTATTGAAGAATAATATAATGGTATACAATTATACATGACCAAGATGTTACTCTCCTTGGTACTCCATGTAAAAAACACCTCTTCTAGTTGTCTTGAATATTGTCATTATCAGGAAACTTTATTTTAATCTCTAAAGTAATCCTGTATGGGATGCTTCTATTCTTAAAATAATTGCCTCATCTTGTTTAACCCTGAAATCCCTCTTTGCCAAACTCCAATAATCTTTGGAAATTATCAGTCATCCAGGTCATGATTGTCCCAATGTTGCTTTTTCAGGAGGCAACTGGATTTTGTATTTTCTTTAAAAACAAGGAAGAAAGTCCAGTTGCCTCTTGAAAAAGCACCTTTGGGACAACCATGACCTGGATGTCTGAGAATCTCCATAGTTTTTTATCTATTCACTTTGGGATGAACATTCTTCAAATGGTGTGGGAGTATGAACAGATTTCCAGAAAAATTGCAGACTACAGAAACCATTTGCACTTCAGTTTGAAATGCAGACAACACAGACTCATCCCCAACAGCCTGCGCCTGACTTCAACAGTGAAGGAACATAGGACAGAAAACAGCCTGACGTCACGCTGCCTCAGCTTTTTAGTCTAAAAAAATTTAATTGGGTTTTTAAATAAAGGGTTTTAGTGCAGGGTTATACTTTATTTAATTTAATTTTAAATTGTTTTTGTATTTTTGTATGTTTATTGATTCCCTGTACGCCGCCCTGAATCCCTTTGGGGAGATGGGTGCGGGGTATAAATTTAATAAATAAATAAAATAAAAATGTTACTATAGATATAGATATATAAATATGTAGAACACAAAGGCAACAAACAAATATTACATTAGTACATCCTGGGATCAGGAATGTACTAATGATTACAAGGCTTGTGACACTAACAGTCTTCCTCCCCACAAATTTGGACCTTTCATGTATTGGCAAGATTGCATTAAAGTTTCTCTATTTCATTATTTATTTCATTGATATCAGCCCTTGATATGATGCTTCCTGTATAAGGAAAAGATAACCTTAGCATTAGAAAAAAAAACCTCTTCCTATGCCTTCCAAGTAAAATAGAAAACTTGGTTCAGTTATGAGGGAAGGCCCACTCTCCCGGAAGAATGAAATATTTTGAGGAATATTTAAAAAGGCAGAATATTATATTTCCCTAAAGGAGAAACATGCTCATGGAAAGCAGCCTCCGCCTTTGTTAATAATCCCAGCAGGACTGGGCCAGTTTATCTATAAGACAAAAGACCTTCAGCTCCAGGATGATGGGAGTAAAATATGACTCTCCAGGACATAATAGGATTAACCCACTAGCAGCACAGCTCACTACATTGCACAATCTCCTAGGGACACTGCATCACCCAGCAAGCTTCAACCAAACCTGGGAGCTCAGACAACAACAAATAGAATACATGTTCTTGCACAGGAACAGGAAGCTCAAGTGCAAAGCCCAAGGGAAGGCATAAGCCCCCTCCCCTCTCAATTCCATGTGGTTCTGCTTCATCATTAAACTCTCTTTCCAATCAGCCTCCATGTTTCCAGTGTCTTTCTTCCAGCTTGGAACTGAACCAGACGGATGTTTCTTCCAACAATAAGATATCAAGGGAAAGAACCAGAATTTAAGAACCGATAAAATTCCAAACACACTGTTGCATGCTGATAGCGCTTTGGCCTAGTTTGTTTTGATGGTTAATCATCTTGACAAACCTAATTCGAACAGGACAATTTCTCCAGTAAATAAAAATTAAATATACAATATGCTGTGGTTTTTTGTTTTTTTTTACTATAAAAATGTAAGGCTAAAGAAAAGTAACAAGTAGTAGCCCTAAATGATTGTCATCGTCACCATTGTTGTTATTACCGCTGTGATTTATGAAAGCATTTGGGTCTTCCTAGACACTTCCTCAAGCATTTCCCACCTTAATCTTTGCAAACATCTAAATTTCTTTACAATTAGATTGAACTTAATTATGGCCTTTGCTAATAATCATCCTGCCTTGCTTTACCTGCTCTTGGGTCACAAATGGCCAGCTGTCTCATCATTTCATAAAGAGTTGTTTTCCTACCTGCCATTTGCTATGTTCAGAATGTTAATAGCTACTACAGCAGAATATGAATAGGCTTGGTGGAGCCACTTGAAATGTAGAAAAATGGCCCAGGCATGAAAAAAGATAAAAGGGAAAAGGGCAGTAATGAATTTAGAGGAAAATGAGCATTAATGGCCCTAACATTACTCATGTTCCACATAACAAATTATTGGAAGTCTGTCAAGCACACCAAATTACCTACTCATCTGCTGTTGTGGGCCCTTTGGAGCCATCCAAAACCAGCAAAAGCAAGACAATTTGAGCTAATTTTACTATTTATAACAATAGAACAGACCATTAAGATAAATTAATGTCATTATCAAGTTTCTATGAAAATGACAAATACTGCTATCTCGAGCAGCTTTAGAAGCTGTTGACTATAATGAAATCTGCTCTACAGGTACTAAAGAGAAACACTCCATGTAATTATTTTGTAGTAGCTTGTTTGTTTCCTTCCCATTCATTTGCTTTCACCACAATTAGTTCTGTACACAATACATGGTAACTAAACAGTCAACACTAGGCGACATTAGGACTAATTGGGCAATTAGGAGGCAGTTCTCATCCTTTTAAGTCCTAAAGAGACCTAGGAGTAAACATTCTTCTCCAAGCCCCAATGCCGGTGCTACACAAGCTGACAATAATGTTTGTCCAAGCCTAAGTAAGACAAGAAAGAAAGTGCAAATCAAATGTTTCCCTCTAAGGTTCAAACAACAGAGAGGGTGAATGCAATGATCTAATAATTACCACCACCACCATCCCATAGTAGCCTCCGCAAAGTAGCAAAAGGATGCAACAACTTGGAAAGTTTTGTTCGATACTTCAAGAATTTTAAGGTGCCTTAAAATGAAGATTGTAACATCACATAACTCATGGACCAGGGAATATCTGGCCTATCAGATAAACCTATCTAGTCTTTGAACCTCAAATCATTAGGAATGCATGTAAGTACATTTTTTTATTTATTTATTTACTTATTTGTTTGTTTATTAAATTTATGTACCACCCAACTTGCTACCCAAGACAACATTTCTCAATAGACCACAATGAAAAAGCTTGCCATCTTAGTCTAGGGCAGTGATGGCTAACCTTTTTTGGATCGCGTGCCAAAAGTGGGGGGAGCGCAGAGGGGTCATGCGTGGGCGTGCCACACCCATAATGCTATGTGCGTGATCCCCTGCTTTTGGCATGCTTTTTTCGCCCTCCCCAGGCTCCAGAAGCTTCCCTCCACAGCCTCCCCTCCCCACCTCCAGAGACTTCAGGAACTTCCCTGAAGCCTCCAGAGGGCGAAAAACGGCCTCAAAAGAAGGCCTAAATCAGCTGGCCAGCACACACATGTGCACTGGAGCTGACAGGGCAATGTCTCACGTGCCCTCAGAAAGGGTTCCACGTGCCACCTGTGGCACCCTTGCCATAGGTTCGCCATCACTGGTCTAGGGAAAGGGTATTTGGTTATAGAAAGAATGGGCTACCCAGTACGGAGGTAAGATGCTAGTCAGGCAGTTTTTTAAAAAAAGATTAAAACAATCAAGGCATCTAAAATAAAACAAAGAGAATATAAATATGCATGAGTGTTTGTGTGTATGTATGCACACAGACACACATTAAGGAGAAATAAAAGAATACTGATGACTTCTATCTGGAATATTCGTATAGGTGAAAGTAATCTATTAGGAAATGATATAGCATCCTAATATCAGATCCTAAGAAAGATATCCTTGGCTTTAGGAGAGATTCTTCAAAGTTCTTGCAAGTTGTGCTCATTGTTCAACCATTGCAACATACAGGTCTGATCACTACTAAGCCAAAGGCATACAATACATTTCAGTAGTTGAATTTAAAACTTAAATAATCATATCGGATTTTTATTTTAATTGACACATCCTCTTTGCTTCATTTATATTGTTCACTCACTAAAAGTGGATCAGTTTAATAACTAATTAAACATGGAGCGACTCTCCAAACAGAAATAGAAGTAGCACTTAGACTTACATACTGCTTCATTGTGCTTTACAGCCTTTTCTAAGCAGTTTACAGAGTCAGCATACGATCCCCAACAATCTGGCTCCACATTTTACTGATCTTCAAAGGATGGAAGGCTGAGTCAACCTTGAGTTGGTGACAATCGAACTCCTGGAGTGAGCAGTGAGTTGGACTTGCAGTACTGCATTCTAACCACTGGGCCATACAGCTCTATATATCTCAAAGCAGGGGTCCCCAACCTTTGCAACTTTAAGTCTGAAGGACTTAAGTCTGAAGGACTTCAGCTTTAAGTCTGAAGGACTTCAGACTTAAAGTTGCAAAGGTTGGAGACCCCGGCCTCGAAGGATATCACACAGACAAAAAAGGCAGAGTGTATGTACACCCAGAATAATGAATTTCAATTCTAAGGAGGCCGGTTTAAATTCCATTTAGAGAAAACTAAAAACAGCAGCAATTTTGGTGTTGGAACCAATTTCCCATAGAGATGATGCATTTTACTGGATGCATCTCATGGTAGCTAGCAAACATTAGTCATGGATAAATTAAATTGGATTCTTGCACAGAGCAAGAACTCATCTTAAATAGTTTTTCCAGCTCTAAAATTCCTGGATTGACAGGTCTATCTTTCAACCATAGGAAACTCTTTACCATTTCCTTCTAACTCTGTTAATCTGTTTGCTGTTAATCTCAGGTTGCCTATGCAATCCTCGGAGGTGGCAGCCCGCACATAGCTTGCTATTAATTACATCATCATCTATCGCAGGAGATGATACAGTTAGTGGACCTGGTGCCTTTTTCTTCATTCTGCAACTGTCTTCTTTATCCTAATACTGCCTTCGTAACGTGATGAATGGAAACACAGAAGCTTTTCAGCCTTAGTGCTTTGAAATCCTTACCAAAAAGAGAGTAGGCTAAAAACAAAAACTGTCAGCGCTAATCACAATGTATTTGTTCATTCTCAATGGTGTCAACACGAAATCAGTGGCACAGTCTTTAGGAACGGCATGGGAAACCGAATCCTAAATTCTAAAGCAGTGGTAGTCAACCTGGTCCCTATCGCCCACTAGCGGGTGTTCCAGCTTTCATAGTGGAGGGTGGGGGTTTTGTCCAATACTGAAGTACTTTCTTTTATTTAATTTAATTGACTTCCCTACTTTATAAATCACCATTAGTGTGGAACCGGTGGGCGGTTAGAAAATTTTACTACCAACAGAGATACAAAAGTGGGCAGTAGGTATAAAAAGGTTGACTACCCCTGGCATAGAGGAAGAGTAAAAGCCACCTACTGGAGAGAAGACGCATAATAACATTTTGAAACAAAACTTGGAAGAAGGGTGTGGTCCTTTTCTACTATTTGACTTCGTCTTGACTGTGGCTGAAGAAAATAAAAGATCTTTGAAGTGGACTGAACTATTTTGGGAACTGATATTAAAGAGTGGAAATAAGAAAAGGGACTGAATTAATTGTGGTAAAATATAAAGATACTAAAAGTGTGTTAAACCAGATCATGGAGGGTGGGATGTTTGAGGAATTGTTGGAAATGTTAAAAAATGCATGAGCAATATTAAAAGGTAATAAAGAACCAGAAAAGGAGCGAAAAAAATTGTCAAAGCAGGAGATAGGAGAGGAACAGACAAGGAAAACAAATGAACAAGAAGCTAACAAGGTAGAAAAAGAAATAAAATACAAAACTCAGTGGAACAAAGCTATTGAGATTTATAGAGGCACCGAAAGAGTAGAGAGGAAAAAAGGAAAGTGTTATCCAAAAAAGAAACTAGCCAAAAATAAAGAGAGGTGAAAAAGAAAAATTTGGGAGAGAGCCATCCAAACAATCTATTAAAAAGTGCTAGAAAAAATTCAGAAGAAAAGATATGACACACATAAAAAGAAGAAAAAGAGAAAAGAAAATTTAGTAATTGGAGATTAGTAGAATCAAGTGAAATATTTTAAACATGGCAATAGTATGTATTTAATTAAGATGTGTGTCTGCTATATTAATATATGAAAAGTAATTATGTTAAATGCTTACTATATAAAAAACTGAATTTGAAGACACATGTTAATTGTAAAAAATAGATGGAAAGGGAATGATAAATCTGGTTTATCTTTAAAGGAAAGAAAAATGATATTGTTTATGTATA
>JAPKID020003275.1:0-12508 GCA_026931265.2 Tropidonophis doriae
GGGGTTATATACCATGCCTAATTAATTAATTATTTAATATTATGACTCAGTCCAATCAGAGTGTGGATAGGTTTAAATCATACATGGATGCTATCTCCCCCCTTATTAGAAGAGGCGTATCAGGTAAGTACCAACGCTCTTTCGCCATCACGGGTATAGACAATACTGTATAGAGAAAAAGCTAAAAACTGAAATAGAACATCCCATTTGCTTATTCCAATATATCTTCATAATCTCAATTACAGTTCTTTTAACATTATTTTTAGATAGCTATAAAAGAATAGTAAATTATATGGGTTGAGCTAATGATATAGCCAGGCATGCACATTTCCAATTCTATAGAAATAAAGTTGAATGAATTTATAATGTAGCCCAACCAAAATATAATTTCACTTCTTCCATTTTTGGTACAGTTTGTATTTTAAATTCATATGAAATGAAAGAATGGCAACAATGCTGAAAATTAGAGATTTCATCCGCAGGATATGACTCTTGTTTATTTAATTATGGGCCTATTTCAATGTTTTATTTCAGATACTACAAACTGTGTAGGAGCTGTGGTGGCAGAGTGGATAGAATGAAGTATTGGAGGCAAACTCTGCCCACAGTTCTGAAGTTTGATCCTGACTGGCTCAAGATTTACTCAGCCTTCCGAGGTTGGTAAAATGAGGACCCCAATTGATGAGGGCAATAGGCTGACTGTAAATTACTTAGAGCTGTAAAGCACCATGAAGCAGTATATAAGTCGAAATTCTATTGCTATATTCTAATTTTGTCTGGAAATTTGTCTGCAGATGCAAATGTGTCCTTTATGAGAAATATTTGATCCTCACATCCCACCCGCCCATCCACCCTTTCTCACACGCCTCAAGTCTTTAAATTGGAGTGACTGGAATCAAATTCCTATCTGAATATCTTGTGTTGGTACTCACAAGAGTGGTACCCATTTACATGACTGGGATTATTCCTTCCAGTCCTCAAAATCTGGACTCATGATGAAATATGGGCCCTCCATTTTGCACTGGTTAAAATAGTCGGCCAACATATCTGGCTGGACCTGCAGTCCTCCATGAAATTATTCAGTGAAAACTTTTGCATGCTGTTCTTCAGCTTTGCAAAGAGATACCTTCAAAGTGGTGGTGGGAAAACATTGAAAACAGTGGGGGGTTTAAAGCAGCTTGTCTCAAAGCATTAAGCAACCACATTCTCCACAAGAACCTCAAAGGGTTTTTACTTTTACTTTTTCTTTGGGCAGGGGGAGTCTCGTGCAAGTGTGTTTGCAGAGCTGTTTCCCAAGTGGATGTGGCCAATCACAAGCCACGTGAGTCAGCCTACTGCAATGCTTCTCTGAATGTTTTGCACATGCCTATAAATTATTAGCAAAACTATTTTTAGATTTGCCCTCCAAAAGCCATTCAACATTGGAGATAACCTGGGCTCAAAATAGAGCAACTTCTGGCTCTGTTAGGTTAAGTTTCATCAGTCAGTAACGGCTGCCTAGCTATTGATCTCCTTCACACCGAAATAATTGGACTTTTAAAGGTGAACGTTGGAGCCTAATGGCTTGTCACATGACTTATTACAGCCAACCAGTCTCCGTGAAAGATTTCATGTACTGTAACAATTGATATTGATTTATTTAAGTTTTGTGAGTCTCCAACGTACAGCCTTAGGGCATAACTCTGCTTCCATTTTTTTTTTTTTTTTTTTTTGGGATGAGAAGTATATTGTGCCTTCACATGGGGTTTCCCTTCACTTGATTTATATGTCCCGAGCTGGAAACAATTCTGAAACAGGTTTCGTTCAGTTTAGCGTATCTAAACTGGATTTAAAAACCTTTCCATCTCTAATCAATGCACCCAAGAGGGTTTAGCTTATTTTATTTCATTTACGCTGAGGGCGATGTGAAAACATTGCTTTCTGAAGAGAAGCAATGAGACTCCTTTGCACAGCGTTCGGCTGGCCGATCTGCTGGAAATGGGACATTTCAGTTCAAATCAGACAGGTCAGCCAGTAACTCATGAGAGGTAGTGAACCTCGTCATACACTCCCTTTCCTGAATGGGGTTTTGATTACAGCAATGGAGAGAGATGACTGGACAAACAGAGAGAAAGAGAGAGGGGAAGGGGAAAAGATTAGAAGAGGAAGAGAGAGATAACATTAATTTTACATGACATTAAGTATACTTTTTCCCTTTGAAAATCATCAGTGTTGAGACCAAGAGGAGGAAAAAAAGAGATGCTTCATTATCTTCTCCATATAAGATTAGAACTTTAGGCCATTTAATTAAACTGACTGATATACGCTTAGGGACAGACAAAAGAAATTACTGCTTCACACCATGCATTCTAAACACAGTAATTTGTCACCATAAGGTGACAAGAGCTGATATATTCACCTCTAGCTTAGGCAGCTTTTGAAAGGATTAAACAAATCCATGTCGGGCAACAATCTCACTGGCCATCACAGCAAGCGCAAGCAAGGTGAGCTTAAAGAGGTGGGCTTCTTGGAGGCTTCTGCTTTGTTTACTGCTGTGCTCAGTGTGCGTTCTGGCTGGCTGAAAGTCCTTGGAAGTGGGGCAAGATCAGGATCAGAAGTAGTGATGAAATAAACTTTTTTAGAAATTTCCAGGAAATAAGATTCACCAGAGGTCAAAGAAAGGGCAATGGGCACCAGGCATTGTAAAACTGGCTGTAAAACAAGCTAAGAGTTGGCTCCAAGACATTCTATTTATTCATTCTATTTATTCATTCATTCTATTATCTGCATATTCTGGTCAGTGGTGGGATTCAAAAAATTTTACTACCAGTTCTGTGGTCGAGGCTTGGTGGGTGTGGCATGGCTTGGTGGGCATGGCAGGGGAAGGATACTGCAAAATCCCCATTCCCTCCCCAACCCACTAACCTGTTTTCCAGCTCTGTTCTCCTGTTCAGGGTAACAAAAGAAGATCAGCTGGGAGGCAGTAGGGATGGGGCCAGCCTATTTGCCGGTTCTGTGAACTACTCAAAATTTCCACTACCGTTTTTTCAGAACCAGTCAGAACTGGCTGAATACCAGTGGTGGGATTCAAAAATTTTTACTACCAGTTTTGTAGGCATGTCAGAACTTTGTGGGTATGGCCGGGCAAGGATACTGCAAAATCCCCATTCACTTCCCACTCCTGGGGGAAGGTTACTGCAAAATCCCCATTCCCTCTCCACCCTACTAACCTGCATTCCAGCTCCATTCTCCTGTTCAGGACAACAGAAGATCGGCTGAGATGTTGGGAGGCAGCAGGGATGGGGCCAGTTCTCTGAACTACTCAAAATTTCCAGTATCTGTTCTCCAGAAACTGTCAGAACTGGCTGAATACCTCCTCTGTTTCTGGTAGAAAAAAGTTTCCTGTGGATGGGCTCCAGCATGAGTCTGAAAGCTCATTAAATTAAAACTCTGGTTCCATTCAGATTGGATCCTTCAACGTTATCCTGGGAGACATGTATATTTCCCTTCCTTCATTCTATTTATTATTTACAGAGTATTCTGTGTAATTCTACCCAAGGCTGAAATGTGAGGTTCTTGAGAAGCTTGTTTACAAGGAAAGGAGTCTTTTTACTCCCGAGAAAACATTTTCCTAGGCTTTGGATATTTTTCCAGGTTTTCATGTTCTTATAACTCATCTCTGTAGAATTCAGAGCTAGCTCAAATCTTCCTTCCTACGCAGTTGGGTTAACTAAATTGTGCTTTCAAATTATGAAGACATGCTGTGCAATTAGCAGAAATAATAATAACGAAATTAATCTCAAACATTTTGAACTCGGTACAAATAGAAGAATTGTTTGAAAAACCAAAGGCAATCAAATAGAGGCTGAGAGTTGGAAGGTAGATTTCATTAGTGATGGCAGAATCATGAGCCTACCATAACTCAATATGGCAGCCACTGAATGACAGTCCAGATGAAGCCATGTTCATCGAATTACAAAACATCTGAACTGTCTCAACAACAAAGAACTGCATTTAGCACAGAAAGTCCCCGGAGTTGAAGTGAGATATCATGCTTTCTGAGAAGACATTTCATCCTTCCAGCAGTGAAAAAAAATCAGTCCGCATATCGCATAGACAGGATGGGAAGGCACCGTTCTATGTAATGAAATGACCTTCCATTGTTAGGATAATCTGCCATACTGAAGGTGACCTAGTGAATCAGTTACGTCAATGTCCCTAGGCATTAAACCCAATCTGAGCAAAAGTAACATTTAGGGGGGGAAACCCACTCAAATAACCGTTAGAGTCAGCTATCACTGCTTCTAAAGTAGAGGGTTTTTTTTCCTATTTTGGTCAATCTACTGGTAAAAAAAAAATGCATCCTCCATGATTCATTTTGAAGACGCCTGCAGTTGTATGCAAAAAGAAAAAAAAAAGGAGGAAGTAGGAACTCTAAGGAAATCACAGTGATTCAAAGGAGGTATGAAAGTAGAGATTGCTTGTCAGGCCCATATCCAGAGACGAGGTAGCAAAATCCAATCCAATTCAATTTGCTTGCTTCTGATGGACAGAATCTTGCCAGACTAAACCTATAGCTTTCTAATCTTACTAGATATTCCCTGAGATATTCTAGATTGTGGGTCTCCTGAATTTATATCCCCCTCCCCCGAGACAACTCAAAACTCCACAGCTACTTAATCATGTTGGCTGGAGAATCCTGGAAGTTGAGATCAACCTATCTTAAATTTGCCCAGGTTGAGAAATACTGCATGTGGGAATCACTATTATTTATGGTATCATTTCTTTGCTATAACCCTTCAAGTGGCAGGCCTGATTTCTTTCTGAAAATAACAGCTCTGAATTTCAATGAGAGACTAGGACAGGGGTGTCAAATTCAAGGCCCGGGGGTCAGATCTGGTCCACAGGGTGCTTAAATCTGGCCTGTGGGATTGGCCAGGAAACAGCAAAGGACCAGCCCATGGTGCTTCTGCCAGTGAAAATGGAACTTGAGAGGGTCACCTGTTGCAGAGGGTTGCAAGAGACTGTCACAACCACAAACGGAGCTCAGGAGCCTGTTTTCACTGGCAGAGCATTTGGGCCACCACAGGCACACCTGACACAAGTGATGTCGAGCTGACCACACACATCCTGGCCTCCCAAGGGTCAAACACAACCCTGATGCAGCCCTCAATGAAATTAGGTTTGACACCCCTGGCCTAGTATATACCCAGTTTCCCTGAAAATAAGACCTCTCCGGATAATAAGCACAATTGGGCTTTTAAGCGCATGTGCTAAAATGAGCCCTCCCCTAAAATAAGCCCTTTCCTAATATATTGCAACACAGCAGCAACCATGAAGTGACCACGCTCGCCGCCTTCTGCACCTCCAAAATAATAAGACCTCCCCAAAAATAAGGCCAAGTGCTTATTTCGGAAGTCAAAAGAAAATAAGATCCTGTGTTATTTTTGGGGAAACACAGTAGATCCTGTTGAAATAATTGTTAGGCCAAGCCCAGAGACAAGACAGTGAGAGCTGATCAAGTTCAATCTTTTATTTGCTTACATCTAATGAATAAAAACTTGTTAGCCTAAAACTATAACTTTCTTGCCTTCCCAAAGCAGGAATCTTCAACCCATCCTGGACAAACGGTTGTCCAATCTTTTATTGAAAATATAGCTCCCCTGAACCTCTTCCCCTCTTCCCTTATCCAGGACTGCTCAGACCTTTAATCCGAGTTTCTTTCTGAGAAGGCTCTGAGCCAGCAAAGTCTGCTCCCCTCTGCTGCTGCAGGTGCACAGTCCATCATACTGCTCCCCTTCATTGCTTGCAGAGAGTAACTCATCTTAGATTTGACAAATCATCTGTGGAACATTTTAGCTGGAGTCTGAATTGGGCAGATGCAGCAGCCCTCCAGCCACAAGGCAACAAACACACACAGGTGCACTTCCTGAACCAAAGAGGGCCATAAATTCAAGGAGAAAAAAATGGCATCATTTGAATAATTTAGTAAAGAAGTGGCTAGATCTTTCTTCATCTCTCATCTTTGCACACAAGTGGACTGTACATACTATAACATACAGACATATGCCCTGTATTGGAGACTATAACATGCATAATCTTCTATATTACACACATTACACAGAATGCTGGGTCTGTCTGTAACACAACCAATTTCATCTACAATTTAATCATGGATGTGTTTCCTAATGGAAAACTTCAAACAGAAGACTTCCTAAGATACTGGCAAACTCTCCGTTATGCAAATAAAATGACCTGAGATGCGGATGGTCCATACTAAAGGATATTCATTGAGCTGGGCTCAAATGGCAAACTATGCTTCAATCCAGACTTCTGTCTCAGGTCAGGGTTCCAAATAACATTCAAAATTAAATCAGAGTCCAAGGCAAAGGATTCTTCAAAGTTCCAATTTATTAAGAGAGTCATGTTGGCACATCTGGCAAAACCCGAATCTGAAAGCTTCCAGGTTTTCCCACCCAGTTGAAAGTTCAAGATCTTCCACCCATCCAGTTCTGGCCAGGTATAGAGACAAAGGATGACCTTGGCTTTCTAGAAAGAATTTTGTTATGGCTATATATCACCCAACTCTGTATAATTACCCCCTCCCATTTTCCCACAATAGAAAATGCACAGTAGAATAATAGAAAGTGTGGCAGGCATAAAGTCCATAAAGGAGAAAAAAATGGCTTGCAGGCCTGACATCAGAATCCTCAAGTTGTGTGACTTAAAGGAACCTGGAGTAACCATATAGCAAAGAGAATAAAACTGAGTGAATTGAGACAGCAGTTCCCCAGATAGGAACTTGGACCAACAGAACTGGGGAACATCACCCTGAGTAAGGATGGAGACTGCTTTGTTGACTAGGTAAGAAATTTAGACTCTTCCTGGCTACACCATGTGACCATAGAATTATTTTAGTACAGGGGTCTCTAACCTTGGCAACTTTAAGCCTTGTGGCCAGCAAGCTGGCTGATGAATCTGGGAGTTGAAGTTCACAAGTCTTAAAGTTGCCAAGACCCCTGCTTTAGTATGTATGGTGTTAAAAAAGGAACATATTTTCACATTGCTCTTTCCTCTCATCCTCAGTTTTTTCAAAAATGTGCTAAAATGTTTCCTGTTTCCTTCCAACCCCCCAAATTTTCTTCAGATATAATTTTACATCAGAAATTCCAGTTTACTGAATCTCCTTAAGCCCATATGTCAGGCCTACAGCCATATTTTCTTTTGGATCTTTGGCCTGCCACACTTTATATTATTCTACTATGCATTTTCTATTGTGGGAAAATGGGAGGGGGGATTGTAAGGAGTTAAATGGCATGTAGCCATAACAAAATTCTTTCTAGAAATCCAAGGTCATCCTTTGTCTCTGCACCTCTGCACCTGACCGGAACTGGATGGATGGAACTGCCAGCATGGCAGTGGATGATTGGACCATCTGATGGACTTCTGGGTGTGGGGGCAAGATCTTGAACTTTCAACTGAGTGGGGAGAACCTGGAAGCTTTCAGATTCGGGTTTTCCCAGATGTGCCAACATGGGTCTCTTAATAAATTGGAACTTTGAGCAATACTTTGCCTTGGACTCTGATTTAGTTTTGGATGCTATTTGGAACCCTGACAGCTATTATTTTCCTTGAGAACGTAGCTATGTTTTTCATTATATGTACTGTTGACAATCAGTTGCTCTAACCCTAAGATTCTAGACATGACTAACAGCAAAGATTCATGAATCAGAATGAGCTCACAAAAATGTATGCTTTTCAATTCAATTTGTTGATCTGAAAAAAAATGCGACCAGATATCTCCTGGGGTTTGGCTGCCATAGCTTAAGACAGTTCTCTCCTACAATGTCTATGAAAATTCATGAATAGGGCCAATGTCACAAAATACTCCTATCAATGTCCAGGTTAATTAAAGAGCGCAAGGACACACTTTGTGGACTGCTATCTGAATTAATTTTATTATTGACACTTCTACACAATGCCTTTGCCCTGGACAAAACCAACTTTGGAACTGTGTATTCTCAGCCTAACCTCTGCTTCAGAAGCTGAACTCACTTATTTCAAATGTGGTATTTTTAATAAGGCAGAAAAAGGGATATTTCCATTTGTGATACCAAAACCCTGCAGACATTGTGAGAAATCATATTCTGCATTGATAGGATTTCTTGTCAGGTCTTGTTTCCTTGTTTCTGACCTTTGGCAGAATTTTTCAAGACTAGCAATCAGAAAATATTTTTATAGTAAATCTTAGTTGCAGAGATAGTGCTTCTTGGCTCCGTAAAGGGGTTTTTATTTTGTTTTCTAAGACATCACACACAATAAATATATAGCATTGTATACAGCATTGGCTGTGTTCCATTATGGAACACAGCTGGGATTTTATGTACTGTTTTTACTGCAAATTCTTTCAATGATGTTTCCATTTGCAACATTGAAATTCCATATAGCTTGTGGGTGGTCTGTCTTCTTTTTAGAGTGAAGAAAGAATTCTTGTTTCACCTTAATCTGGGAATTCATTTTTTTCCTGCAATATAAATGTATTTCAGGGTAACTATTTTATCATCTTTTTCTGTGAGGGAAAGGGATGTTGACAAAGGATTGAAATGACAGGTGCTCTCAAGCTTGGCTGTTTTCTTGCAGTCATTTCATTACCCAAACTAGGTAACATCATCAGTTCTAGAAGACGGTAGGTTTTGCTTCCAATTTACATACTCTCCCACCAACACTGCCATACTTGTATAACTTCAGGATAATTTCACGTGAATTCTAAGGTGATAATTATTTTATTTTAAATCAACCCACAGTGTGAACAGACTTGATATGACTGGTTGCAGTTTAAGACTTTCTATATCATCCGCTATTCATTTCTTCTATAGCCCTTGTTTAAATTAAACCACAATACTTCAGAATAGCCTTTACCATTTACAAATCCATTTGGATATTCCTAGCCTCATTGTTATAAAACTGTCCTTTTTAGCAAAATAGGTTTAAAACCAGGCTGAAAAATATCAGTCAATTAATCAATGACTCAATCAATGTTCATTGTAGGATCCTCCAAACTGACCAAATTGAGTGGCCCATCTGCAGATTCTGCCTCTGATATTTTGTGTCATGAACGAGTCCTTTTATCACTTGTCCACATGGAAAAAAATAATGGATTTTACATATTCTCACCAGCAGCTGACAAGTATGTATTTGACTGCAATGAATTTTTTCCCAAAAAGCTGATCTATTGGTATGTGAATAAGCACTATATGGCTTATGTGGTGGCATTTAACACTTCATTAAAATCACTTTGTGAACAGATCTTTGACCAACATAGTATCACAATTTTTTTAACATGAAAACAACAATGTACCGTATTTTTCAGAGTATAAGATGCACCTTTTCCCCCTCAAAAAAGAGGCTGAAAATCTGGGTGCATCTTATACAATACAATACAATGGCAGAGTTGGAAGGGACCTTGGAGGTCATCTAGTCCAACTCCCTGCCTAGGCAGGAAGCCCTATACCATTTCAGACAAATGACTATCCAACATCTTCTTGAAGACTTGCAATGTTGGGGCACTCACAACTTCTGGAGGCAAGGAGTTCCACTGATTAATTGTTCTAACTGTCAGAAAATTCCTCCTCAGTTCTAAGTTGCTTCTCTCCTTGATTAGTTTCCACCCATTGCTTCTTGTTCTACCCTAACTTACCACAGTTGTTAAGCAAATCACTGCAGTGGTTAATTTAATAACACTGAGTGCGCCCGCTTTTCCCATGGACTTTGCATGTCAGAGAGTCTCAAAAGTAAAATCACATGACCCGTGACACTGCAACGGTCATAAATACGAGTCAGTTGCCAAGCATCTGAATTTTGAGCATGCAGCAGTCAAAAAGTGTGATAAATGTCATGTCGCTTTTCTCAGTGCTGTTGTGACTTAGAACAGTCACTCAATGAACTGTCGTAAGTCGAGAACTACCTGTAGTCAGGAGTGTCTCTCTGGATGCCTGACGTCACTTGTTAGCCCCCATTGGTGAGCCGATTCACACTTCCCCAAATCTGCAGGGGAGGGGGCGAGAGCTGTGGAACGTAACACATTTGTGAATTGGAAAATATCTTAACTCTATTTTTTGCGTGTGCCAAATCTTGCTTCAATTTTCCACATCCATATGCATATTTAGCAAAAAAAAAAAAAGTGAAATTTGGCAGGTTTCTTAGTAACTCTCCGGGCTGGAAAAAGGAAGTAATTCGTGGGAGGTTGTAACAAGCCTTGTTTACTCCTGTTGTAGATGTGTCATGTCTCTTAAACTAGGGGTCTCCAACCTTTGCAGCTTTGCTGGCTGGAGAAGTCTGGGAGCTGAAGTCCTTCAGACTTAATGTTGCAAAGGTTGGAGACCCCTTAAGCCTTAAACGGCTTTGTTTCTGCACTTGGTTGTGTCTTTTTAACTAGGTGCTGCCTTGAATATTCTGAGCCGGCAGCCTTGCAGTTTGTTTCGTGTTAACCTTAACCATCGTTTCCCTCTTCCTCTGATCTGTCCTTTTAGCTCTGCCATCTATACCGCCATTGTCACCTATATGAAGCATCTGGGGGTTAAGGCCAAGACAGCGGATAACAAGAAATCGAAAGCCAATTTTTTCCGCAAAAAGGTAAGCTTAAGATTTGGAAGGGGCCTTGGACATCTTCTAGTCCGTGGTGGGCTCAGTGGCTAAGACACTGGGCTTGTCAACCAGTTTGGCGGTTTGAATCCCTAGTGCCGCATAACGGCGTGAGCTCCCGTGACTTGTCCCAGCGTCTGCCAACCTAGCAGTTCAGAAGCAGGTAAAAGTGCAAGTAGAAAAACAGGGACCACCTTTGGTGGGAAGGAAACAGCATCCTGTGAGCCTGTGCCGTTGAGTCATGCTGGCCATATGATCACAGAGACGTCTTTGGGCAGCGCTGGCTCTTCAGCTTTGAAAAGGAGATGAGCAGCGCCCCCTAGATTTGGGAACAGCTAGCACATATCTGAGAGGGGAACCTTCACCTTTACTTAAGGCAAAACAGAATTGGATTCTTAACGCAAGAAACTCTCTTTGGGATTCAGGCAAGGGGAATAGTCAAGAATTGAGTTGATTAACTGTCCTCCTGCATCGCACAGCTGTTTCATTATACTACTGTTGCTCAGTTTTGGCCACCTTGAGACATGTGGACTTCAACTCCCAGAATTCCCCAGCCAGCATGGCTCACTGGTGAATTCTGGGAGTTGACGTCCACCCATCTTAAAGAGCCAAGGTTGAGAAACAATGCTGGCTGGTGAATTCTGGGAGTTGACGTCCACCCATCTTAAAGGGCCAAGGTTGAGAAACAATGCTGGCTGGTGAATTCTGGGAGTTGACGTCCACCCATTTTAAAGGGCCAAGGTTGAGAAACAATGCTGGCTGGTGAATTCTGGGAGTTGAAGTCCACCCATCTAAAAGGGTCAGCTTCAGGGTTGACAGGCTGTCCTTCAGATGACCTGGCCCCAAGCCACGAAGGACTTTAAAGGCGACAACTTGAATTGCACCCACAGGCATGCAGCTCCTGCAGGAGAGGTGACGCATGTGCTCCCCTGGGATTTGGTGATGGGTGATCAGTTTCTCTTCTCTGATTTCTCCAGATTTCTGGGATCAAGAAACCAGAGGAAGCCCTCAAGCCCTCAAGGAAAGGCTTCGGCATTTTGGACCCAGCCCGCTGGAACCGTGGGGATTCCCATTGTAAGTAGGGCAAAACAAATTCCATTGCCCTGGTTCAAAGACACCCCCCCCCCAAGCCCTTTGTTTAACTTGCTGTCCTAAATCCCATATGATCTGAGCCCTTTTTTGAGGCTCCTGGGATGTAACTGTTAAACTGTTAACTAGTTAACTACAGTTTAACTATTTAACTGTTAAACTACAGGTAGTCCTTGACATACCACTATTCATTTAGTGACTGTTTGAAGTGACAAGAGCACTGAAAAAAAGTGACTTCAGCATCCCCATGGTCATGTGATCAAAATTGGGGTCGCTGGTCGCTGACGGTTGCATTGTCCTCTGCAGTCATGTGATCAGTGCTGATTAAATCCTCCCAGCTGTTTTTTTCGACAAGCAAAATCAGTGGGTGGAAACCAGATTCACGGAACAACCGCATGATTCACTTAAGAGCGGCAGTGACTCCCTTCACAATTGTGGCGAAAAAGTCATAAAATAGGGCAAAACTCCCTTAACCACGGACTTGCTTAGCAATGAAATGTTGGGCTCAGTTGTGGTTAAGGTGACCCGAGATGTGGGGTTTGGGATTTTTAAATTTTTATTTTAAAACAAGTAAAACTGAACCTCGAGTATGTTTAACAGAACCTGCACTGGGGAAGATTTTCTCTCACACACAGGTGGAGTCCCACAATTCTGGAAATATTTTCATGACATTCTTTTGCAAAATACACCCTGTTAGGGCCCCAATGAAGGGAGGACGCATCCTGCTTTCCTCTTCTGCCTTTCGGCTCATCACCAGAGACCATCTAGACAGAAAGCCATGAGTTCCATTGTGTGATTT
>JAPKID020003276.1:0-12507 GCA_026931265.2 Tropidonophis doriae
CACAATTTAAAACCGAATTAAATTAAATATAACTGTGCTACAAAGATTAAAACTATAAAACCCTCTATTAAAATCAATGCTGACTAAGTTCTTAAATTTCTGTAGAAGTTTATCTTTAAAGTAACTAGCCTATTTTGAGACTTGCCCCAAATTTTTTTAGAATTTTTAAACAAGTCCTGCTCTTATTAGATCAAAAATTAATTTGAGCCAGCATCTTCCTTACCATGGTAATCAACTAAAGATTCTGCTGAAGCTTCTTCTAAAAAAAATATAGTATGGTATACCCTGATTTAATTACAGTATATATACTGCGGAGTTAAAAAAAAACAACCAGGATATTGGCAGCTATATCCTTTTTGAAGTACAGTAGTTGGTTGTTTTACTTTATATTTTTAAAGTGTGAAGTAGATGCTTTATTTATTTATTAGCCTTATATAACTGCCCAATTTATGAAACACAGTTATGGGTAACTCACAACAATATTCTATTCTTACCCCTGTGGATAAAATCTGAATAATTTGAAGTTCTGCTTATTTAAGCTTTAGGCAAGAGAAGTGTCATGAAGCATCATATTGTAACTTAATACGGAATTTAGGGTGCCCTGGAATTGCAGCCCTCTGTTGCATTTAGTTACTGCTTGGAAAACAGGACTGAGAAACACCTATCATTCTATATTTTCATTTTCTATTGAACAAAATTAGGTAGGAAACTAACCATTATCATATTATCACCTTGAGTTATTTACTCTGAAGATTACTAGATCTACTGCTGTGTTGAGAGAAAAGGCTAATTTGAATAGGACATGGAAAAGAACGCATGGTATCTTTGATGCACAGTATCTTTCTCACATAATGGTTTAATTACATGTATAAGTAGTCCTCAACTTACAACAGCTCATTTAGTGACTGTTCAAAGTTACAACAGCACTGAAGAAAGTGACATGATTGATTTTCACACTTATGACGATTGCAACATCCCATGGTTACGTGATTTCCATTCGGATCCTTGACAACTAGTTCATATTTATGACGATTGCAGTGTCCCAGGGTCTTGTGATCATCTTTTACAACTTTCTGACAAACAAAGTCAATGGAGAAGCCAGATTCACTTAACAGTTGTGTTAGTAATTTAACAACTGCAGTGATTCGTTTAACCAATGTGGCAAGAAAAGTCGTAAAATGGGGGTAAAACTCACCTAACAAATTTTTCACTTAAATAAATTCTAGGCTCATTTGTGGTCATATGTTGAGGATTACCTGTACTTTTATTTACTTTGTTGACATATGCTTGATTCCCTACCTCTCAAAAAAAAATTAAGACCTGCATGACTAATATTTAAAGGTAAAGGTTCCCCTTGCACATATGTGCTAGTCGTTCCCGACTCTAGGGAGTGGTGCTCATCTCTGTTTCAGTGCGGTCCGAAGACATCTACATGGTCATGTGGCTGGCAGGGTTAAATGCTGAAGGCACACGGAACACTATTACCTTCCCACCAAAGGTAGTTCCTGTTTTTCTACTTGTATTTTTACATGCTTTCAAACTGCTAGGTTGGCAGAAGCTGGGAGAAGAAACGGGAGCTCACTCCACTATACGACACTAGGGATTCGAACTGTTGAACTTTCTGTTCGACAGGCTCAGTGTTTTAGCCCTCTAACATTTAGAAACTGGGAAAAAATTTTTTTTTAAAAATTAAGCAGATATTTAGGAAATTAGTGGAAGATATATGGGGACATTGGTAATAATGTGTGCGGTGGAATTTGTATTATACTGCATGTTTTAGTACTTTTGCATGATAGATTGCTTCTTAGATTAATTTTTTATTAAAGTGGCATAAAAACATTCTGTAGAAGATAGATGATAGATAGATGTGATTGATATTAATGACATATACAGTGCAATAAGGTCTGAAAATTTCTTTTTAAACATGGCATATGAACAATTTATGATATTGTTGCATGGATTATTTTCAGTATTTTATTGAGATGATTTGGGAATAATATTCCACATTAGATTCACGTAAGTTTCCTGCTCTAAAACCACCCTAATTGGTGGGGTTATTGCAGTTTGAATGCATGGGCTTGTGCAAATTTTAGTATTAATCAATGATTAATTTCTTCTTAGAGGGAAGCCAACATTTGCTTCAGTTCCACACACTTTTTTCATCTGCAGATAACACTGAGAAAATGATGAACTGATCCAACTCACCATATTTACTTTACAATACTTTCATTTACACTGGACTCAGATGAAACTTACTGTGCTTTTAAAAGGAATTTGTTCTTGCTGGGTATGTGTTTATTTTAAACATTATTACATCCTTTTTCATAAAAAATAAAGTAAAATCCCAATATGGTTTACAGTTCTGCTCTGCTCCCCATGGGGAATTAGCCAGATCTTTTGTACTTTTAAACCCATGACTAGTGTTAAAAATAAATAAATCCTTCACCTTGAAGCATCATGCAGCTTCAGCATCTCAAATGCTGAATCAAATTGATTTGATTCTTGGCATTTATTATTTCAATTTATATAGCTGCCCATCTCAGCTGTGCGACTGGGAACTTACATTTAAAAACTAGAAAGCAAACAAGTCTAATCTTAAGACATGGTTTAAAAGCATAGAAAACCATATGCAAAATACATAAAAGAACCCACCATTCAGGTCTCAAAATTGCAATTTATACTCAACCAAACCACTTTATAAGTTCTGCTACATAGCCAGATCCCCACATACAATGTACAACTCCACTTTTAAGCCCTTATAAAAGGCCAGTAGTTTCTTGTTCTTTCCATTTAACTTTTTCCACTCTTTAAAATGTCAAGCCATTGTTTTTTCTGGGTAAAATATTTATTTCTGCTTGGACACTGTTGGAAGAAAAATCCAGATCCACTTCCAAGCTGTGAGAAAGGCTCTGAAAATAAAATGGAGGTTGATTGAAAAGGATTTTGTTTATTGATGAGCAGAACCACCAACGGTTCTGGGACAGCTGAGAAAATGGAGTTGAGAGTAAGGTAGGTTTTTATATCTTTTTTATTTCTATGGGGCCATGTAGGCTGGCTCTATAGGCAAAAGGGGAAATGCAAATCCTAGGTGTTTGTCTGAGTTACCATATTTTTTGAAGTATAAGATGCACCTTTTTCCCTCAAAAAAGTGGCTGAAAATCTGGGTGCATCTTATACACTGAATATAGCATTTTTGCCTCCTGAAACCCCGCCCCCTTCACCAAAACAGCTGTGCACAGCTTTTACGAGGCTTGCAGAGTTCTCTTGGGTGCTAAGGGAGGGTAGAAATGAGTGAAAAATCCCCCCACCCCCTGAGCACTATACAAGCTTCCTAAAGATTATTCATGCACTTTTTTTAAAAAAATGGGCCCGTTTTTGCCAAAAATGGACCATTTTAGGGAGATCTGCAGAATGCAAAAACATTTTTTTTAAATTTGTCTCTTCAAAATCTTGGTGCATCTTATACTCTGGTGCATCTTATGCTCCGAAAAATATGGTAATCCCTTCTTGTCTAATTGTTTATCTGGAGTTTCTGTCTGACCTAGACTTTCTGAAAGGATTACCAAGTCTGTATTTCTAAAATCTAGCCTCCTCAGTTTCTGCTTGGGGCATGGAGAACAGTGCTGGTTTCTGCCTCCCTTAAGATTTCCCCCCATTTCTCCTTTAGAGGAAATATTCTATCCTCTCTTTTTAATATTCTCCAAAATATTAAAATGCTTCGGGGAGAGGGGGCGGTTAATAAATCGAATATTATTATTATTATTATTATTATTAACACCCAGATTTTGTTGAGTGCTTTCCATTTCACTTTATTTTTAAAAAGAGCAAAATTCAAGCTGATGAGAGAAATATCAAAAGACTTTCTGAAGTGTTAAAAAAGTCCTGCCTGTCCCAAACAATCTATCTTAGAGCTGTAGGCATAATTTACATACATTGCCTGTAATTGATCACTTGAGTATTATGTGGAATTGTTACATTGAGAATGCACTGGGGCATACAGTATCTGAAACAGAAAGATATACACATCTTTATTTTGCCAATGTATTTATTGCTGTTGAAATCGAATGCTTTAGGCAGTTGTCATTGATGAACACGGGCTTTAATTTCAAAGGAGGAAAGGAAGGATTAAATCCTCTTTATGCCCCAATCTGTTTTAATGAGAAGGAAAACGGATTTAAACAGAAGGATGGTGCTTCAATTTATCCTTGTGGGTGTGGGGTCTCTAACAATGCTTTGAGCTGTACGCACATAGCAATAACATTTTCTTGCAAGTGCAAGAAAGGTCTGCTTTTAATTCATTGGCTGTGACAGAAATTTACTGACCAGCTTGTCAGTTGAGCCAGTAGAGATAGTGACTACTACAGATAGCTGCCAGATTTCATGCCTAAAGTTGAACTAGAACTCACAGTATCCTAGTTTCCTTTTTTCTTTTTAATCCGGTGCCTTAATCTGTACTGGCTTTTCCCAAAATATGTTCATAATTTTTCCTCTAATTTTATTCTTGCCTTGCTCTATTCATCTTTTTATGTTGAAAGTATTTTTAGTAGGAGAGTGTTTGCCAGCAGTTCAAATCCAGGAAAAGAGATTAGTTTCTTTTTGTTATCCTTTTGCCAGCAGACAAAAATATTGTAATATAGACAGGCCTTGAAATGTTGAGTGTGCTTAGTATATATTCAAGATATGCCTTAACATGTGATACATTTTTAGGGATTCACATTACACAGATAGCTATTTTAAATGCCACTTATTGGTGGAAAGATGAAATATAAATGCCATGAATGGATATGTGTTAGTTTCTGTGAGGCAATGAGTCCGACACAGGCTTCCTTCAACAAAATCAGGATTTATTTACAAGAAAAGCAGATAACTATTTACAAAGGCAACAGGCAGCAAAATGCAGTTTTGACAGCTATTTATACTTTTGTATTAGGCGGGAAAGTCCAGACAGTCAGGGTAACATTGTTTCAGCCAGCCGCGTCTTAGCCAATCAGGCGCGGCTGGCAGTTGTAGCAGGTGCTTAGTTGCAGGGCAGATTCCCGGCCGGTCGTAACTCGTGACCGGTCGTAACTCTAGGACTCTACACTACCAACTATAAACTTGTCATAGGAATGGAATAAAATGTAAATGTCCACAGCAAAACATATGTGAGAGCAGCTCTGGACATCACAGTATAATTAATATTTTAGGAGGAAAGCTGTGTTAGTCTATGGTAGCTAGAAACCAAAAAAACAAAGTTTTTCTAGCTAACAAATTTTATTAAGAGGCATGCTTTTTAATAATATTTGTTAATCTGAAAAAAGTATTGATAGATTGCTTCTGGTTTTATGTATATGAGTATGTAAGCCTGACATTGTAAATATTCATATCTCTGTGTGTATGTATATGTACTCACTCACACATACATATATTTATGTAAGTTTATTAGTTGAAATATTTGATTTTCAATCTACTAACCACTTCCAATATGGCGCACTCCCATTAGGGTCCCAAGCTACTATTTATATGATAACGGTTAAGCAGAGGAAATAGCATTTTCATTTAGACTTATGAATTGATTTAGAGTGCTTTACAGCCATCTCTAAGTGGTTTACAGAGCACATTTCCCCTAACAATCTGGGTCCTCATTCAGAAAGCTAGTCAACTTTGAGTTGGTCAGGATTGAACTCCTGACAGTAAGCAGAATCAATCTGCAATACTGCATTCTAACCACTGTGCCACCATAGCTCATCAACAGTTAAATGAATTTAGGTTTAGTGTATGCTAATGTTTATGAGAATCAGAACTACTAATGGTCCAAGTGAATTTGCGGTAGATAAGAATGGGATTCAAGGCAATGACGTGTTTAACGTCCCCTTCCCACTTTGGGCTCAGCTGGTTATTTCCTACAATAACTGTGCCTGAAGTTTAAGAATTAAAGATCTTATTAATGTTTTAAAAAAGTAGTTAATAAATGCATACTTTGTTTTGAGAAACACAGTTTCTCAATAGGCAGTTTTAGTATTGTTTTATACTTAGCACATTAACTATTGACTTAAATATTTGAACAAATTTTATTTGCTTTTGAAGTTTTAACAATACCCATCATATGTGCAAACATATGATTAAATTCTTTGCCTCTATTTGTTATCATCTTCATTTTTTAATCAGTGAGTTTGCCATCTTCTCATGACTACATAATGATTATTTTCAGAACATGTTACTTAGTTGAATTTCTTTTGTAGATGCTGTTTTTGTACAGAAAACAAGGATGATGAGTGTATGAATATATGATATGGTCAGGCCATCTTTAAGGACTTTTAAAGCCCCATAGAAGGTATTTAGTCTTTCACTGGACTCAGTTTAATCATGTAACACAGTCTTGTATTACGTTTTTGACCTAAGTTGTATATTTAGAAAATAATTCTAAATATACCTATTTGGAATTGTTCCACTCAGAATAATTGTTTCCAAATAAACTTGGACAAAGCTCAATAACCAAAATTTCATTTAAGGTAGTATCTATTGATTGGAATTTGTTTTTGAAGACCTGTGCTTCTGTTTTAACTACTGCTAGAGGCATTATGACAGTATACGTAAGGAAGGCTGAAAAATATGATATCTCAGATATACTAAAGATGAAATAGAGAAAAATGGCTATAAAAAACAGGGCCAAAGAGGAAAACATTTTTAGTGATTTCCTTCAAACCTTACCATGAGTCACCATAGAGCAGTTCCTGAGAATTACTGGAATATTGAAACCATGATTTTCAATCTGACATCAGGCTCAAAATTAACATGTGTGAATTCTTCCAAAGTGAATTCTTCATTGTTTCATACCTATAGATAAAATCTTGCCAGGCTAAAGACTCTTATTATTTTTACCTACTATATACTCTGTGGACTGTACAGAAGGGATTGTCTTCACCTTCCTTCTCTCACACATGATGTCTGGGTTGAGTTGCCTGTTATTCTTCTAGAAGGCACCTCCCCCCCTCTTGGGAATCAATTTCTTCACTGTATTCTATCACACTTACTTTGGCCAAAACTAGCTGGTAAAGCCCCAGTGAAGTCTAGAGCAAATTGTATGGAGGTGGTATTCAGCAGGTTCTGATCAGTTCTGGGGAACCAGCAACAAAATTTTTGTGTAGTTCAGATAACCGGTAAATACCACCTCTGACTGGCTCTGCCTCCATCTATTCTCTGCCTCTGTAGTCCCAGCTGATCAGGAGGGAGTGGGGATTTTGCGGTAACCTTCCTCTGGCATGGGGAAAAAATTGTGATTTTACAGTATCCTTTCCTGCCATGTCCATCAAGCCACACCATGCCCACCAAGCTATGCTCACAGAACCGGTAATAAAAATTTTGAATCCCACTACTGAATATGTACAGTATTCATCTCTATATTTTTAACTATTAGTAATTCTGTGGAAATTTTCAAACACTTAATTATTGAGGTCACTATACAGGCAGTCCTCGACTTACAACAGTTCATTTAGTGATTGTTCAAAGTTATAAGGTCACTGAAAAAGTGACTTATGACTGTTTTTCATACTTAATGACCATTGCAGCATCCCCATGGCCACAGGATCAAAATTTGGATGCTGAGAAGCTGGTTCATATTTATGTTGGTTGCAGTGTTCTGGAGTCATGTGATCCTCTTGTGAGTCAATAAGGAAGCCAGACTCATTTAACAACCATGTTAACTAACATAATTTAATAACTGTGGCAAAAAAGATCATAAAACGGGGCAAAATTCAGCAAGAGATATTTTGGGCTAAATTGTAGTCATAAGGCAAGGATTACATGTATTTTAGTTTCACTGTGCTCATTTAGCTTAGATCATAAGCCTCATATTCCTGACTCTTCTCATTCAGTTCTTAATGTTGTCTGTGATCAGTGTTCAGTGCAGTACACACTTGACGCCTTTCAAATGATTCTATCATGTGCAACAGACTCATATAATACATATAACTAGCTGAAAACCCGACACTGCCTGGGTATTTATTTATCCCAACCCTCCTTCCATAAATGTCACTGCAATTTCTAATGTTGGATTTTTCTCCTTACCAGAGGGAGGCCCCTTGTGGAGTACTGTGAAGCCTCTACTATGGCAACTCCACAGCACTGTACAGTAGAAGCCATTTTAAGGCACAACAGGTTGTATCTTAACAGAATACACACACCGAGGGGTGTTATGTGTGTCTTACTCCCACAGTATTTGTTTCCAGCGGGTAAGTAATCTGTGTACCAAGTTTGGTTGAAATTGCTTGAGGCATTCCAGAGTTATGCTGGAACATATACATACACAGCCTGACAAAACTTATTCTGTAAACTTGCCCCAGAAAGGAGCAGCAATCCTATCATGTATACCCTGCATCCAAAATACATTTAAAATAATATTTAGAAATGCAAACACAGTACTGTTATTTTAAACCGCTGAGTAAACCTGAAATAATTTTATTTAGCCCAACAGCCCGGTGTTAAACATACTTCCTTAGAAATGACACAGTGAACAAAAGACTGATTCTTTTCATTGTGTTCCAAAATTCTAATTTAGGATAAAGTATATTTTCCCTAAAAAGCGTCACTTAAAAGGTGGCATTGGATGTTTCATTGTTTGGTGTTTCATTGTTCAAGTTCATCCATTGTTAAAGAATTTTGCCATTAACACTTGGATTCAATTCTCTTTTCTTGTGGATTATTTTAGCACTTCTTGTCCTTTCATCACTGAATAGAGTAAAATAATTGTTCTTGATTTTTTTCTTCCACTTTTCAACCATTTTAATACTAAAAATATTCCCACAATACATTTCATTCTTTAAGTAAACCATTGTTTCAAAAAACATTTTCTGGTAAAAATGCTTGGATTGGATGGGTCTAATATATTATAGTCTATGCAGCTATTTATTTTAGTCAGCAAATGTGCATATAATTTATTAAAAATTTGAAGTTTACATTTAACAGAGTCTTGAAGGTAGAATGATCTTACCTTGTTGCACTATATTTTAAAAACAAATGAGCTATTTGTTATTTGTTATTCTATTACAGTTATTCTGTATTTCACTAATAATAGCTAAGAAACTGGTGTAGTTAAGCGTGAAGTATTCAGAGATTCATGCAGTTATACCTTTTATAGTGTAGTATTCCTAGGAAAGCTAAATCTGTATGTTTAGTAAGGAAATTTGTCACAAATGAAAGTATGAGGGCTATAGAAGGAATGTAGAAAATAGGAAAAGAGAAATAAAATTTACAGTGAATGACAGAAAAGGAATGAATTAGGGCATGAAATAATTATCTAGAAAGAAGGTCCCAGAAGGTCCCATGCTATGTGGCATAATGTTAAGAAAGTTAAAGAAATAGATGAACTCTTAGTAAAATATAAATTCTTTTGAAATTACCTCAGTTTCTGATTGCGTCAATAATACAATCCTACAGTTTTCTTGGAAAGAGAAAACAGATGTTTTATGCTGCCTTTCCCAAGATGGCTTTCAACTTCTCTGCCTAGCCTACAGCCCAGATATTCTCTAGAAGCCACTTAATGAAGTACTTACTAGCCTGGCCAAGCTTATTTTTACAAGGTCAGCAAATTTTTGTCACCTACAACGAAGTGGAAAAAGGCCTAAAGAATTTGCATTTAGAGGAAAAACTTGTATTTGAGATTGGACTTTAAAAAAAGGAGCATGGAAAACATACAACAATGTAAAAATAATACGAGAGTCTCTAGGGACAAAGGGGACAGTTCACTGTATTAACAAACCAAAGGAGATTTGGAAGAGCAATACTGTTTCATATGAAATAATGCTTCAGAATTATGGAACAGAGAGGGGGCTCAGATGCCTGGTGTACTGTATCAGCATGAGAAGTTAGAATATAACCTTACCAAATTTGTAGCTGTAGAGAATATAGAAGGCGACCTTGAACCAAGATATGCAAGTGCTGTTGCTTTGGCAAAAAGGGCTGAAATATTTTGAAGTCTGCAACAGCCAAATGGCATTCAGGAGCAGTTCAAATAGAAGCTCTGTAATTTACTGAATTATAATATGAGGAGTTATAGTAGAACCAGAAGATTTTGTTATTATATCCAATCTCAAGAAAAATAGTTTTAGCCTTCCTGTGGAGTTGACCTCTGGTCTGATCTGCCTAATGGGGACTGACAGTAGCTGTCACAAAAATATGGGGATAGTTAGGAGGCTTTTGACCCAATATTGTGTTTCAATAGGGACTAATGCAAAATTATAAATATGGATAAAAGTATTAACTATTTAAGTATAGAATAATGCAGCTATACTGTATAAGATTTGGGTATCTTGGTGGATCACAAACTGAGCTAATAATGTAATATAGCCTCAAAAAAGAGCAAATGAAGTCCTAAGTAGCATCAAAAGTACAATGTCAAAATCAACAGAATCATAGTTTCTGTCTAATTTGTGTTGGTCACACTACATCTACAAAATTGTGTTTGAATCTGTATTTAAAATGGATATTGATAAACTGAAGCATATACAGAAGAGAACAACCAAGATGATAAGCAGCCTGGAAAGAAAAATGTATGAATAAGAGTTGGAATCATTACATATACTCTGTTTTCCAAAAAATAAGACTTCCCCGGATAATAAGCCCAATTGCGCTTCTGAGCACATGCGCTAAAATAAGCCCTCCCCTGAAAATAAGCCCTCCCCTAAAATATTGCAACACAGCAGCAGCCATGTGACCATGGTCCCCGCCTCCTACAATTCAAAAATAATAAGATCTCCCCGAAAATAAGGCCAAGTGCTTATTTTTTGGGGGGGGGGCAAAAGTAAATAAGACACTGTCTTATTTTCAGGAAAACATGGCATTTTCATCACTTACATTAGTGTATCAGTCCTAATAGCATTGCTCCACCATTCATAATGTTCATTATTATCACAGCATTGTGATCTCAAACTTAGGTGGACAGAAGGAAGACTGAACTTTGCTATCCAAACATTCTTTTTGTATTAATTAAATTTGTACCTAGTGGGTGACTCTTGACTGTGTACGGTATGTACAATTAAAACATCCACAGTACAATCCAAAATCAATACATCATAAAACCTCACGAGAATGGAGGACAAAATGCCAAGGGAAGAATAAAGATCAGATAACACAGTGCATTAAATCAAGAAAATGCCCTTCAAAATACTTCAGTTTACAAATGTGCGTCTGATCTCCATAGGGAAGCATTTCAGAGTGCTGGAATCATTATGTAAAAGCAGCACCATCTAACTTTGTTTTATCTCATTTCCTGGAAATGTGGGGGTTGTAGTTCTAGTGGATCAAACTGATTTTGGTTGGAGCAGATGATCCTGCAGGTACCCAAGTACCAAACCATGAAGAGCTTTTTAGATGAGCACTGTTGCTTTAAAATATATGCAGAAACCAAACAATGATCTCTACAGGGCTTATAAAATTATTGTCCTATTCACCTAACACCAGGAGCTGATAGTATCTTGAATCATTGTCTTTTGGAGTCTTTAAGGACAGCTCCATGTAGAAAGCATTCCAGTAGTCCAGATAGTGGCAATGAGAATGTGAGTTGTTATATCTAGGTCACTTTGTACCAGGTAAGGTTGCAATTAGTGCAGTAGAGAGAACTGACTAAAGGCCCCTAGCTATGGCCTCCATATGCACTGTTGCTGTAGATTCCTAATTCACACTCAAATTGTATTAAATGACATAGTTTTAAATCCATCTTTAAGAGTAGATTTATATAAACTGTTATGCTAAAAAAGAATGAATCTCTGTAATGCTACAAGAATTGCAAGTTAAGTGAACTGTAGTACAGAAAATGCCGTTTTACATTAGTACTAATAATCTGTGAACATCCTCTGTTATGGTATTTACTAAGTACAGCAATGAACATAGTTAGAACATCTGTTCTTTTTTCAAACTGATTTGCTTTGTTTTCAACTCATTTGATTTATTAAAATATGTTCATTATATTTGATTGCTTCATGCTCTGATTATTCAGTTCATGAAAAATCCTGCATGTTTGCTGTTTTTAGTAGAAATCCCTCTTTGACAGGTATGGATTTAAAAAACAAAATGATTTTTGTATTATGTATTTCATCATAAAAATTCAGTTTCTGCTACAGTTATCCAGCCATATTCTGGGCTCTTTTCCTGTTGTCCCTTTTGGAATCTCTTTTCCTACATTAGACAATACTAAAATGTGTAAGAAGACAGATATCCTAAGAAAATTCATAAGGAAATTCTTTCCAAGTGTAAGTAGATTTTGATTTTCCAAAATCATTTTTCAGAAAGTTCCTGATAGGAAAAAGCATATTTTTGCCTGAAAAAAGATTTACATCTACAATAATTTCTGTATTTTCTTTATTTTATTATGATTAATTATAATCTTTATTAATATATTCAGCTAAAATCTTTATTGAAATACACTGTATGCACATTTTTCCTACAGGTCTATGGTATGTTCTTGCCTTAGTTGTCCAAAATCAAATAAGGCTTGGGTTTTAGTGTTTAATGGTGGGAGAGCCAGTGTTGGTC
>JAPKID020003278.1:0-5000 GCA_026931265.2 Tropidonophis doriae
AAAGAGAGAGAGAGATCTTCACTGTTCTACTGATTTGGGGGGGGGGGAGGCGGGGGGGATGATTTGGCCAGCTAAAGCCGTGTACCACATGAAACAGAGCACAGTACATAGGGGGAAGACTCCGCTGACTAGATCACTGACATTTGAGAATACTATCTGGTTACTGATGCTCCACCGTTTTTCCCCCCCAGATTGTTTGTTTTTTTAAGTGTGTAATACTTTGTGTTAACTGGTACATAAAAAAAGGGATTGAAAGATACAGTTGGGATTTTGTGAACTATACTGCTGTGGCAAAACCCAGGCCATAATAAATACTAGAAGACTATAATAATAGAGATTGCCTTTGCAGATGTTGTAAGGGAGAGATTCATCAATATCACATACATTCAAACAAATGCAGGCCTCATAATGGAAATTTAAGTAATCCACAGTGGAAGGAAATTTGTTTCACACCCCATGTATCTGTAAAGCTAATATACCTCCAGGCTAATGTTACCACAATCTTAAAAAGCTGGCTGTACACAGGAAGCCTGTAAATTATTGAAGTTAACTAAAAATTCTAGGCAGATGCTGTTATTAATTTATACTGTGTAAAGGTTTAAGGCATTATATCAAGTATGTTAAATCCACTATAATGATGAGATAAAAAAACAGCATTTTTCCACTAAGATATGCATTTTTAAAAATTTTGGTCACTATCTACCCAAACTCTCTTTTGTTCTAATTGATTTATTATGAAAAGGAATAAATTTATTCAAATATAGTAGAAACATAAACTATATGCACAAGATCATCTTTTCTGATACATGCCAATCTAAAAAAAACTTGCAATAAAACTTATTCTTTAATATTGTTTTTCTAAGATTTTCTATTTATTCAATTTTTTTTTGAAAAATGACTTGTTTGCAACCTCCATTTACTGAAATATAAAATTATAATAGCAGTATTATTGTTTATTGCTCTGTATAGAAAAACTCATGTTCCTCTCCTTTAAATTCACAAAAATGGATTTTAGAACTTATAAGAAATGCTGATTTAGAAGGTGAATGCGACCTGATGATTAAATACTGCTGTAACATATACACCATCTACCTGATAAATGGTCAGGGATATTTTTTAACATCAATGAAAAAATGTCATTCAAACACTTCAGGTGTAACTGGGATTTCTTTTAAGTTGTTGAAAATGTAACCCATCTGACAGGACTTTATATCCCATATCTTTTTTTTAAATCCCTATTTTGTCTTCATTTGGATTGTCTACTACTACCAGCTGCAATTTATTAAAAAAAACTATTAATACAATTGGTTGTATATTGGTGTTAACACTGATACTGAGTGTGGGAAAAGTCACTGTTCTACAGCTTCCTTTGGAATATTTTTCCCCTCTGATTTGCTCACCCAAGATGTACATATTTATACATTTCTGTGTTGTTGTCTTGCCTAAATATGATTCCTTGCCCACCAGATCTTATTCTGTTTTCTTTCCCTGTGATTATTTTTCTACCGCCAACTGCTCTGCATTCACTGAATCAAACAAATGCCAGGTATCTTCTAGGTTGGATTTTAAATTATCAACTTCAGACTGTTTTTGTGACATTGTTTTCTGTTTTCTTTGTGACAAAAACTTTTGTGGTAAATCTTCTTTTACTCATTTCCTGGATCCCTCCAGCACTTTATGGCACTCTTTTGCCAGCAGTGCAAATGGGTCTGAATAGAACCCATTTGCATATAACCAAATAGTTTCTCACATATTGGTATTTCTTTAAAAAATTAAGTCAATAATAGGCGATGTGACTGTAGGATATTACCAACCTTCAATCAAATAGGAATTTTTAACCCAAAGTTGCCTCCATTGAGGAAATGGACTAGTTTGAAAGGTACAACTGAAAAATGAACTGGTAGATCAGATTAAGCAGAGTATGCTCAATTTACCTGCCCCAGTCAGTTTGCTTACTGAATTCCAGAAGGTTGCTCAGTAAGATGTTTGGGGGGATATTATAGTATTACTATCCTTAAGTATTCTCTGATTTTTAAGTTAGCATCATGATCCCAGAATTCTGAGAGCATGTTAGCTCAAACCTTCTTCAACCTTAATTCTGTCAAATAACATGAGCCAATTGGAATTTTGGGCATCTATTTTTAAAATCATTGAGTGCTGCAGAAATAGTTCTAAACAATACCATCAGTCTAAAAAATGTAAGAGTGATGATAACAACACCATCCAATTCTTACTTACAAACTGTGTAAGAGGAAAGCAGATAGAATATAGAATAACAGAGACCTTAGAGGTCTTCTAGTCCAACCCTATTGGAGCTAAGACCCTATGCCATTTCAAACAAATCGTTATCCAATCTCTTCTTAGAACCCTCCTGTGATGGAGCATCCACAACTTCTGATGGCAAGCCATTCCACTGAATATTTGTTCTCACTGTCAAAAAATGTCCTCTTAGTTCCAGGTGGAATCTCTCTTTGATGGTCTTCCACCATTACTCCTTGTCCTGCCCTCTCATGCTTCAGAGAACGTCAACCCCCTCTTCTCTGTGGCAGCCCCTTAAGTACTGGAAGACAGCTAACATGTGACCGCTAATCAGATGGTTTAGTCTCCAGACCCCTTATCATCTTTGTTGCTATGTTCGGCACTCCTTTTAGGGCCTCAGTATCTTTTGGGTTTTTTTTAATCGGGGTGACCAGAACTGGCTGCAGTATTCCAAGTATGGTCTCACCAGTGTAATATAAAGTGGCATGTTCACTTTATGTAATCATAAAACTATACCTCTCTTGTTGCAGCACAGGACTGCATTAGCTTCTTTGGCAGCTGCAGCACAGTGCTGGCTCATATTTAAATGCTGGTCCACTTAGATCTTTCTCAGAGTTACTACTGTTGAGCTACTGTCAACCTTACTTTTTCACCATTGAGCTGTATCTTGTAGTATAGGGTTCAATGTTTAAGTCTATCAAGATCCTTTTGAATATGTGAGCAGTTTCCCCCAGTTTGGTTATCATCTGTAAATTTCCCTTCTATCCCTTCATCTAAATCATTTATGAAGATAGTGATGAGAACTGGGCCTAAGACAGAGCCCTGAGCTACCTCACTGCGTGCTTCCCTTCATATAAATGCAGCTCCATTGAGACTACCCACTGAGTAAGGTTGGTTAACCAATTGGGAATCAATCTGGTGGTGATGCCGTCTGTCCCACATTTTTCTATCTTATTAAGAAGTAGGCTACAGTCTACTTTGTCAAATGTCTTACTGAAATCTAAGTAAACTATGTCCACAGCATTTCCCCAACCCACTAATTTAGGCACTTTGTCAAAGAAGGCAGTGAGGTTTCTCTAGCATGATCTGTTTTTAACAAACCCATATTGGCTTTTAGTAATCACTTTACTTGTTTCTAGTGCTTGCACATCTGCTAGTTGATTATCTTTTATAAGATTTTCCCAGATATTGATGTTGGGCTGATTGGTCTGTAATTTCCTGGATTAATTTTTGAAGATTGGAACCACATCAGCTCTTTTTTTAGGCTTGTGGCAGTTCGCCAATGCTCCAGGAGCTTTGAAATATTTCAAAAGATGGTCTGCATATTCTCAATACGACAGTAAAGCATAAAGAGATGTCTTTCTTCATCTGGAGCTATTTTTTCTAACAATTTTTCATTTTTCTATGAAGGTTTTTTTTATAACCATGGTTTCCAACTAGATCTAGCATATTAAGAAATTTCTGATACTTTTTCTTTAAGATTTATAAGAGACATCAAACTATTATCTCTATTTTTTCCCATGCAATGGTCACTAACTAAGCCATAGTTCGAAAGTCGTGTTCTTTGAAGAATTTGTACATACTCTATCTCTCCAGTAGAGCATTTTTGATGAAGTATGACATGTCAGATCTATAATATATATTTTCCCCTTTAAGATATCCATTGTGAACCATAACAGGGTGGGGTTTTTTTTGGTTTATTAGATCTTCCATTTCATTATTTTTACTTTCCCATGGTTCTCATTGGAACAACAAAGAATTCTATGTCTGTAGCATCCAAAACAGTCACAGGCCAAAGACAACAGAATCTCTAAGTTAATTGGTCACATATTGACCAATATCACTTGTCTGAGATAGTATAGGTTCTCCTACTTGAACAGGGGGCTGGCTAGAAGACCTCCAAGGTCTCTTCCAACTGTATTCTATTCTATTCTTTCTAGTTTTACCAGTTCTATTTTGGTTTTGATCTAACAAAGGGACATTCCAAATTAAAATTTAATGAAATGTCTGTTTTAGCCAATTCTCATGTATTTGGCAGAAAACTCTTTTTGCTCCATTTTCATGTTGAAACCCATCAGCTTGTGATAGGAGTATAGAGCATTAACTTCTTTTTTTTAAGGCAATACTTTAAATAGGTAGTTTAAGATCAACCTGGAGCAGTTTTAGACAAGTAATTCAGTCCAGAGTCTCTCTGTGCAGAAGCTTTGTTATACACTCATTCCTATAATGTTTACAAGCCCCAAATATGTATCTCTATGGTATACATGGGATTGCTTCTCTTAATGTAGAGAATGTGAAAGATGGGTCATAAAAATGATCCAGCTCACAAAATATACTTCTCAAATCTTTACTCTCAAATATTAAATGATTTAATAGTTTTCCCATTCAGACATGTTGACTAGTAATGTTTTGAAATGTGTGTTGATGGTGCCCTAATTCCATATGTCTGCTGATTGTACCAAAGACTTGTCAATCTTAGTAGTGCATATTGTTCCTAAGGCTGACCTGACTTGACATGACCTGCATAATAAGCTTGGGGTGGTAATCTCAAGTTATTGAGGTTGCCTTATTAAAAAAAAAACCAGTCTAATACCTAATGAGCTTCTCTAATGAAATAATGTTGCTCCTCCATAACTATTCAAGTTTGAACATCCATATTTCCATCTCTATTTCTCTCTCATTAAGTATTTTCCAACTCCTAAGTCCTCCAAGTAAATCATTTTAACAGTGATATGGACGAA
>JAPKID020003278.1:7500-12507 GCA_026931265.2 Tropidonophis doriae
TCTTATGCCCAATGTTTTATCTTTCTGTTGCTTCGACTCCCATAGCTAACAGGTTATTGTTCTTGTATGGCAGCCAAAATCAGAATCAGGATTTTGTTGTTGTTCTGTGATGAAGTTACAAAATTAAAAAATATTGCCATATAAATGAGAAGATCAGAAAAACCTATGTGCCATTTAAAAGGTCAAAAATTAACTAGAATGCATTCCACTACTTTATTCTGCGTTTTCTTTGGGTAGGAAAAGTATGATCACTATTCTGCCTTTTTAGATTAGCTCTTAATCAATTCAGCTCTGTAAAATCTTTTTTTTTCTTTTTCCATTCAGCAGACAAAGTCTACTTTTAATGTGGCTTCATGTTGAATTTCTTTCTTTTGAAACATTGACAATGGCCCACAATCAAACTGGATTTTTTTCTGATACAATAAATTGGCCAAAAGTATCTGATCCTTTCGTGCAGTGGCCACCAACTCATGGACAACTGGTGGTCTATGAGAAAATTTTGATGGTTCACTGAAAAATTGTTTGCATTTTTTATATTGCCCTAAATACTATTTATCTTTATTTAAAAAATCATATTAGTGGCCCATGGGATTTAAAATTATGAATTTAGCGGTCCCTGGGGTCCAAAAGGTTGGTTAAACAGGCAAGTATCAGGTTACTCTTCCAGTGGGAGTTCTCCAGAATCTATATCAAGTGTACAAACATATTTCAATTTATGCAAATTGAAATTGAATTGTCTCATTTTCCTTTCTCCTCCTGCATTTTTCACCCAAATCAGTTCTTCCAAAACCATTTGACAAATGGAGTTCTATCATTGAATGGAAGCATAGGTAGAATTATAGAAACTCTTTTTGCCTTGGTGTATAAATCTGGAATGTGCTTATTGATTTTAAAACTGAATTTTTAAATAATACTATTTGTGTTAAAATGTTTCTGGTTAAATATTCATACCCACCCAATCCAAGAAAAGTTTTGTATGAGCTTATCTACTGTTAGGTACTGTTTTCATTTGATATCAGATGTTGGCTGATGACACTATTTTAATTGTTTTCCATATTGACCATACTTGTCCATATATTCTTGGAAATATGGACTGCAAAATAAGGAATATTGAAATCCTTATTTTTAAAATCTTTTTGAACATTGTGTGCATTGTTGATTATTGTGTTATTTTAATATTTATTAGTTCAGGTTATAAATCCACCCATCTCACTTTGTGTTCGCAAGGAGCTCACAGAAAACAGTAAACAGATATAATACAAAATACAAATAAAAAGTCAAGAGGATATAAAAGCATTAAGGCCATAAAATGTAATCAGTGGGAGAGTACAATTCCTGCATCACAAACATCCATCTGGCAGGTTCCACATTCAGTTGAAACCTTTAGCATGGTGGCAAAATTGATAATTTCAGAGCCTTCCAAAAGGCCAGAGGGTCAGAGCCAATCTGAGCTCCAGGGGGATGATATTCCAAAGGGTGGATGCCGTGGCAGAAAAGACTTTCCTCCTGGAACCCATCAGATGTCATTCCTTAACATGCTGTTTTGCCAACCCTGATGGGTCAGGTAAATATAACTATGGAGAGATGGTCCTTCAAGCCTCATATTTAGCGAGCATACTTATTAAGCATAAATAAATATCCTCCTTGGATATGCATGATAGTAAAAGACAATTGCTACTGCGGATAAGGATATTGATTGTATAGGCACAAAAACACATGAATATTTTACCAGTTACTTTGGATAATATTTAGGTGAACAGGGCTTCAAAGTCTCCTGGGTGGTGACAACTAAGAAGTTCTCCATACATTATAAAAATCCAGCTGGTTGGCTTTAAAGCTAGAGGTATAATTTGTTTCTTCCTTCACAAGAGTTTTTCTAGAAATACAGTAATGGAGAATATAGTTGAGATTGAATCGTGTGGTAATTGGGTGAGTGGTTTGGGAATGCCACGAATATTGCTTTCCTGTATCTCTTCTGTTATCTTTGCTCTAGCCAACAGTAGTGATGGCAATACATGCCTAACAACTATATTATCCAGAAACTAGCTCCAGAATGTAATTTTCTGGGTGCAGCAGCAATATCTGGCTGACTTTTCAGACAGCTTCAGGGCTGGCTGACACCATTGTTAGGGCTGTGAAACTGTTTTGGGAGCCATCTCAGGGTCAAGTTGCCAATACCTTATCAGCAGCTGGTTTATACTTCTATGTAGCATTCGTCTCCAAAAGAAAAAGGTGAGACACTAGAGCAGTTAACCAAGATAGATGATGAATAAGTGGGTCTGTTCTTTACAATCATCACAAGCAATTGATTGACTCAATTCCTCACAGTTTCTCTGATAATATGCTAAAGATCAGTCATCAAAAACAGACTACTGGTGGGGGGTTTATGGATAGACAATATTAAATGCACATATATACTTTTGAGAGCAGAGGCCATTTCATATTTAAACATTTGATTTCAAAATGTCTTCTAAGGATATTCAGGAGGCAGTCTATCCCAAGATTAAAAATCTTACAGCTTTTTTAAAGAGTTTTAAGTGTATATAAGGCAAGACAATAGTCCCAGAGCTTTATTTTGGCTGTTTCCAAAATGAAAACAGGATCCACATAAGACTGTGACTTCATTATGGACTTGTTTCAATTCCACAATTCCATCTTCTGAAATACATTGGAAATAGAGATTCACTTTGAGGGTGATTCAGCTAGACTTGGAGGAAATTATCATTATTGTATAACTCTATGCAGAATCAGAAACTGGTTATCCTTTGGAGAAGTGTTTCACTAAAAGCAGTGGTGTTTGGATTTGTCTGTCAGTGCTGTGCAATTATTTCCCTTCCATATCTGATCTAAATAGGCATTCAAGAGGCTTTTCATAGAAGTGTACATTTGACACATGCAGGCAGTGAATTGGCTGTCATTACAATGCCACACCCTCATTCTATTAAGCAGTCAGCAATGCAACACTTGCATTGGCTACCTTGAGTTTGTATCAGAGGTGTATTCAGAAGATTCTGACAAGTTCTGGAGAACCAGTAGCGAAAATTTTGAGTAGTTTGGAGAACTGGTAAATACCACCTCTGACTGGTATTTGCCTCATCCATTCTCTGTCTCCCGAATCCCAGCTGATTGAGAGGGAATGGAGATTTTGCAGTATCCTTCCCCTGCCACACCCACCAAACCATGCCATTCCCACCAAGTCACGCTCACAGAACCAGTAGTAAATTTTTTTTAATCCTGCTACTGGTTTGTATTATTATTATTTTATTTGCTATGTACTTTAAAGAGCTAAGATTCTTGCCAGGAGAGGGAGAGAATGGCAAGCATTTAAAAAAAAAAAAAGATTTCTAATTATTAAATAGGACACAGCATGAGAAAGAGAGTTAGAAAGTACCTATAATTTTTTTTAATCCCTACTGTTATTTGACTGTGCACAGAAAAAAATCCATGGTTTTAAAGAATTTGTCCTATCCCCATTGCCTTTGCATTTAGGAGTGTGTAGATGCTGCTTCTCCAATTTACAGCATGCAGTATAATAGAATTGGAAGGGATTTGGGAGATCTTCTAGTCTAACCCCCTACTCAAGCATGAGATCCTATACCATTTCAGACAAAAGGTTGTCCAATATCTTTTTAAAAACCTACAGTAATGCCGTTTTTGTTCTGTTTTTGGCAATGGTAGTGCGTTACTCATTTGTTGCAACAAAATTTTGGATCCAATAGTTTGTTGGTTATGTAAGTCCCTTTTATCCTCTTTGTACTTAAAGTTCCTTTATTCCATTTATAGGATTATATTTTTCTGCTGTCCCACTGTGTGTGCTTTTTGGTGTGTGTGCGCGCATGCGCAATGGATAATTGCTGGATTTCAAAAATTATGTGCTTTTTGTTCTTCTCATTTTTTTCTCTCTTCTTTTCACTTAAGGCCCCTTCCTTTTGCTTCCAAGGCTGTATTCACTTGTCTGAGGCATTGGAAATGTTTTACAAGATTAGTGGTTGAGCATTCCCAGGCTCTTAGCATAGAAGTCATTAAATGAAATACAAAAAGAGAAGCATTGAGAAAAAATATTGTTTTATAAATAAGCTTACTTTCAAATTCTTGACAAATTATATGGCCTATTGGTGTATTACAAAAGCCCTACTGCTGTCATTTGAATAACATTAAGTTATGTTTTGTGCTGTTGTTACTTATATGATGTCAAGTTCCTATAGTCAGTCACAAGTATGCAATTGTGTTCACAGATATTTTCCTTCTGCAGACATCTTAATAGTGACTTCAAAAGAGGCAATTAGTTAGCTATGAGTTTACATACTAAGTGTTTTAGATAAAGACTAGTGCACTCTACATCTTGATTATTTGCTTTTTGAGTCGTGTGGTGATTGATAGGTCAGGTTCTGGAAGCTACATACGTCTTCTCTAGCACCGAATCCAATGTGACAGTACTGAATATTCTAAATCACTGGTGGTGGTGTAGTTATTGTTCCATCATTCATTGCTTCCAATTCTTTGGGAACAAGTGGAAATCAATTGCTTGTATAATTCAGGCTCATGTATTATCTATCTATTATTCGTACTAGTATTAGACTCTATTAGATACTTGTAGGGTTAGTTAAACACTAGTTAAATACTATGTAATTGCGTGCAATTTGCTTAGGTGTTCTGAAATCTTTCCAGACGAAGATGAAACAATAACTCCATCTACTACAATCCTTTAACTTATCTGGGATAGCTCTGATTTGTATTCCAGCCACTCTGCTAGATATTACACATTGCTACTGAACAAATTCTAAGTAATAAAGATTCCAGTTTTTTTTAATAAAAACTCTACAATAGATGTTGAGTAGAATTTTTCTTCTGTTTCTGCCATTCCCATTGCAACTATATATATATATATATATATATAAATACACACACACACACTCACACACACACTTTTGTGTAACTACTGTAAGAAGAAAATATGAATTATATAAAATATGAATAGCAAATTATGTATCAATTTGTATATCAAAA
>JAPKID020003279.1:0-12506 GCA_026931265.2 Tropidonophis doriae
CACTATAGTCCCTAAACCCCTTTACAGCATTGGGGGTTGAATAATTTTGACCACAACTGTATGTATGTATGTATGTACGTACGTACGTACGTACATAGACATGTATGTACTATATGCATGTTTGTATGTATGTAAAGAGGGATTGCTACAATGATCCTATTAATTTCTTAATCTGTGGTTGTTGTCGAACTTGAAATATGTTTTTTGCTTTTAATAAGTTGGTCTTGGTGCATTATTCTTCTGCAGACTCTGAAGATGCATTTTTTTACTTAAAAAATGTAACTCCTAGCTCTGAAGGATACAAAGACCTTGATAGCCTCACTATTGATCTAATCCACAACTGGCACACTACCACTATTAAAACAAATGGCTGCTGCCTGTTCCCCCTTCTCTATATATAGACAGTATTGATCTCTAATCCTTTTGGAAATTTAATTTTTATTTTATTTTTTAAAAAAGTGACCTTGTTTTTGAGGTGAGCACATAGCGCTAACCAAAACTGCCCTCTCACTCTTGCAAAATATATGACAGACCAAGACCCAAATCCTTTGGCTTGACTTCCTTGTGGCACTTAAGATGCACCTTGGATTGATTTGATCTATGTATCCTTGTTTCCTTCTTTATTCAAGTCAGTAGATATGCCATGGCTAAGTTTTCCTCAGGTGCAAAAGTAAGACTTCATTTTGCCATTCTTTCATTACACAGTCTTTTGATTGCGTTCTCCTTTTCTTTCTTATGTACCCCTTTCTCTGTAATACTTGGCTGCAGGGAAGGAATAACTAACTAACTTAGGAAAGTTTGATCACTTATAAAGGGTTTTGGAAAGCAGATAAAAACTATCTATCCGTTTTCTAGGCTGTGTCTTTTTCATTGAAAATACTAAAAGGGACTCAATGCATTATGGTCAGTGTCTCTTTGCATTTCTACCATCTGGCAGAAGACATCAAAGTATAGCCAGCCGAACAAATAGGTTTAAAGATAGGTTTCTATCCTTGGGCTGTCAGACTTTTAAATACAACCACAATCACTCCATGCACACGCTAGTTTTTTCTCTTTCTTTCTTTCTGCTATAATTTTGCACCAGTGAGGTTAAAACCAATTGCATTGTATTTAAGTACAATGACAATAAAGATTATACTTTATACTTTATTACAGACAAAAAAAAATCTTAGAATAAAAACTGTATCCATTAGCGAGGTTAAAATAAAATAGCCCTTAACTCAGAGAATCCCAGAAAATGATTATGTAAAGATATAAATACAACTTTTATATAGATATAATATTAATAAAGTACAGGTTAATCCAAGCAAGGGGTGGAAATATCAGGACCAAATGCAGCCTAGTTTGAGAGAGTTTTTGAATTTTGAATCTTGAATGGCAAAACCCAGGAGTCTTGGCTTCTCAAACATTTGTTTGGGTTAAAAAAGGAGACACCATAGACCTCTGTTAGCAAGTATTTGTTTGAAAGAAGCATATTAAGGGCACATGTCTTTATAAATAAAAACAAACATCCAGCTTGTTATGGTGCTTTGCAAACATTGCTAGGTTGTGAAATGCGATAAAGAGGATGCCATGGAAAAGATAGCAATGAAGTCCCTGCTTTAATAACCCTATTATATACCCTCATGTGAACAGTATATTGCTTGTCCCTCCCCCTTTCACAGTCTTCAGTATCCTTTAATTAGAGTATTTTCCTGTCCTTTATTACAGCTGTGGGAAGTGTACGCAGTTTATCGACATAAGTAATGGCTCTGTCATAACATGAACTAAGCATATGCTGTTCATTAGATTAGACATGGTTAGTACTTACATTTGGAAAAGCAGTGTAATTAATTGGGGTTTGACTTTAGAAGGCATGGCTGCTTTTAAATAAAATAACCTACGGTTTGATTGAAAGTACATTTAAAGGTGAAGGCTCAAATATTGCTTTACAATTTCCATGTGAAACTTTGCCAAAGACAACCAAAGTTTTTTTTTTCTTTTCTTCCTTCTCTCTCTGTCTTGAATATAGGATATATAGGAGTTTTCATTTGGATAAATAAGAGGTGTCTAATAAACTCATCAGTCTTTAATACTCAGCAATATAACAGGTGTAGGAATTATATTTTACAAATCTAATAACATTCTTCTGTAATGAAAAAGCCAAGCCTGTTGAGTCATGCTGTAAAATGATATTGGTTCTGAAATGGAAAGCCATGTTTCAGAGGCCTTGTTACTCTTTCACAATGAGTTAGGACATTTGTATGTTATGAATTTTCTTGGACGATTAAAAAAATGCAAAGAAACTTCACATATTATTCTGACAAGTTTCCCATTGTAGGAATAACATAACATGAATTCAGAAGAAATAGAAAACCAAGGTATCCATGATCTTCTATGCACTTTTCTGGATTGCAAGTGTTGGTATTAAATGTTAGTTAATTAAGGGAGAAAGAAAACCAGATGATATGTGTTAAATGATACCGCATACAGGTATGGTCAAGTTATGACCAAAATAAAGCCAGATTTTACAAGATTTTTTGTAGTAGTCAATAAGCAAATGCTGTAGTTGCAAAGGAGCTGCTGTAATCATTAAGCAAATCAGCCCTTTGCTTTGGGCGCGGTTTTGTCAAAACCTGGAAATTAAATCAGATTTCTGGTAAATCCGCTCTAAAATCATGAGACCATGAAGGCTACAAAGGGTTATAACTGCAGCCCAGTTGCTGAATGTCCAAAGTACCCCTTGCAAGGTTTAATGATAATTTAAAATTACTTACTTTTCACATTTATAACCTTTGCAGCATCTCAATGATCACATGATTAAAATTCAAATGCTTGGGAATTGGTTCATATTTATGATGGTTGCAGTGTCCTTTCATAACTTTCTGACAAGCAAGGTCAGTGGGAAAGCCAGATTCACTTAACATCTGTGTTAATTTAACAACTGCAGTGATTCAGTTAACAACTATGACAAGAAAGATAAAAAATGGAGCAAAATTCTCTTAAATGTTTTGCAAATGTTGTAGTCAATTGTGGTTGTAAGTTGAGGACTACCTGTATTGCATCTCTCCTTGTGTTATTGCAGCAAATAATATTGGGCAGGCTTGAAACCTTGACATAATTTTAATCTGTAGCGACAGCCAAAGATAACCTGTAAATCCATTATGACACTCTTTTTCAAACTGTGTTTTCTGAAATGCTGGGATTCCATGAGAGCTTCCATCGATGGATGTCTATGAAACTAAAAACAACACAACAAAAAAGTTCATACAAATACAATAATGGTGTCAATAGCAGTTTTAAGCTACAGTCGATATGGTAGGACATTCTTGCATTAAACAAAAAGATTTAGGGGAGAAAACGAGATTAATCTAGTCTGAAAAAGTTGGAAATCTATGCAGTAGGGTAATAGTTACAAATGTCATAGGCAGTATGTTAGTCCCATTTATATTTATATATTTAACATCTTTAGAATGTTGAAAATAGCAAAATTCTGGTTTATACATCAGCATATTAAGTCAGTAAATGATTTTAAAATTGTTCAGTTAAGAAGAAATAGAATAGAAACTATTTGTATGTATTTATATGTATGCATGTATAAGTAGAAAAACTAGAGATGCATAATCCAATGCAGTATGAATATTTTATACTGTCATCATATATAACATGGCATATTTTTGTCTGTTTGGAAATTTGTGTTATGGCTCTCATAATGGATCTCATAATGGTCTCAAGTTGGAATGAAATCCCTTTCTAATGGAACTGAAAAGCAGCTGTTGTTTTCACTTACAATAGGAAAATCAGAACTTTATTAGGCATTTAGCTGAGATATTCTGCATATAATTATATAACTTGGCTTTCCATCCTTCTGAGGTCAGTAAATCAAGGATCCAGGTTGCTGGGGGCAATAGGTTGATTCTATAATCTGCTTAAATGTGGCAGTAAAGCACTACAAAGCAGTATATAAGTGCTATTGCTATATAATTAGCATACCAGTGCAATTTAAAAAAGAGGTTGGATCTATAAATCAGGGACTTTCTAAATCAGTTGGACTTCATCTGGTAACCTTCAATGGAATTTAGTTCTGATTGATTTCAGTAACTGACTGACTGTATTTGGATACCACCCAGGGGCAACAGTTTTTACAAATGATATATTTCAATTATTGGAAAACATAAACATAAAATATATTATGACCAATGTCTGAAATGGTATATGATCTCCTGTACTTGAGCTGGAGGTTGGATTAGAAGACCTCCAAGGTGCCTTCCAGCTCTATTCTGATTGATAACAAATTAAAGACACTTGAAAAGTAGTTTAATTTGGCTAGGTTTCCCTGTATTCTGTGAAACTGGTACTTGTCATGATTAGTTATCAATAGTATTCTATAATAAAAAGTATACTAGATCTTGGTGTCTCACAATGCTTAATTATTAAAAATTAAGATTCCAATGAACACTAAAAGCAACAATGAACCAAATTTTCAGCTTTAAAAAAGAAAAGTGAGTGTGTTTCCTTCCCTTGTTCTTTTTCCAGATGTAGAGAAAGTTATTCAGCTAGTTGAAATCAGGAGCTCATCAGCTGTCACAGCTAAGTTTTTGGCAAGAGAATAGTCCAATTGAAACTAAACATTGAAGGGAAATAGTACAATACTAAGAATCTAAAAGAATAAGCAAAAACTGTAGTTGGAATAGAAGACTCACTTCCTCCAAAATATAAACCATTGTTTAAACACATATGATGCAATCCTGAGGTCAGATTGTGCTTAGTCTTCTACATCTGGTCTTCCTTAAATGGTGTTAATTTTTGCTGTGCTATTATTAATATCTGGTTGCTAAAACACTTCCAATATATCAGGTGCTTAAAGGTATATTTGGTTTCTCGTACCTTTGGATCATACTGTATATACTGGTTGTGAGGTTTGTGCTAAATAACAATTTATTGATCTCAACAAGCATTCAGTTGCTGTTGCTTGCATTTCTGAAAACGTGTAACACAGGCAGACTGGAGTGATCTACAAGATATGTTTATAAGAAATTAATTTGTTTCAGTACTTTAAAAGGGTAAACTTTTCCCCGCACGTACATGCTAGTCATTCCTGACTCTAGGGGATGGTGCTTATCTCCATTTCTAAGCCTAAGAGCCAGTGCTGTCAGAAGATGTCTCCATCGTCATGTGGCCAGTATGATTAAATGCCGAAGGCACATGGAACGCTGATACCTTCCACCAAAGTGATTCCTATTTTTGAACTTGCATTTTTTACGTGCTTTGGAATTGCTAGGTTGGCAGAAGCTGGTACAAGTAATCGGAACTCAATCCATTAAGCAGTCCTAGGGATTTGAACCGCTGTCGGCTGACCTTCTGATCAATAAGCTCAGTGTCTTAGTCACTGATCTATCATAAACTTAATAAGATAGTTTAGGATATTAGTATCTTATATATGCTGAAGTATTTGTGCATATTCATATAGACCATGATTTACAACAGTTCATTTAGTGACTGTTTAAAGTTACAACAACACTGAAAAAAGTGACCATTGAAGCATTCCCATAGATACATGATCAAAATCCAGATTCTTGGCAATGATTTATATTTATTACAGTTTAAGTGTCCCAGCATCATGTAATCTTGTGACAAGAAAAATAAATGGGAAAGCCAGATTAGTTAGCCAGATAATTTAGCAACTGTAGTGATTTACTTAACAACTATGTCAAGAAAGATCATAAAGTGGGGCAAAATTCACTTAACAAATGTTTCACTTAGCAACATAAATGTTGGGTTCAATTGAGGCCATAAATCAAGGACTACCTATATTTTGTATTAAGCCTATTACAGCAGTAGAGATTTGACTGTCACGGAAGTTGTTTCAAACAAACTATCTAGTCTGTGGTTCTGTTTCTTGTATTTCATCAGCACTTCTGTGGAATTCTAATTTTCAAGAATATTAATATTAGGAACCATGGTTACTTAATCTGGTTGTTCTGGATCAGTCTTCTTTCTAATACTTAATATAGCAGAAGTGACACTTTCATAGATTCAAGAAGCTTTAGAACAAGAGTTCCACAACCTTTGCGGACCGATGGGTGGGTGGGTAGGGATGGTTCCATGAGATAAACCAACAGGCGTGAATATGTGCAGCTCCATTTGCATGAGTGCACATGCTGGCCTACTGCCTCATTCAAGTGGGAATGCATGCATTTGCTCTCTCACCAGCTGGTTCCGTGGCCCAATTCTGAACAGGTCAGCCACAGAGTTGGGGACCCCTACTTTAGAATATGCTAGGATAAAAAATAGAGTATAATCTATGAAGACTGAAGTGATTGTTTCCAAAATTCATGCTAAGATTGGGAACCTTAAAGAAGGGGCTTTCAATGAAGTTAGTGCTTTCATTTTCCAATATCTATTTTTCTGAAGAAAGTATTCTAGGTGGACATGATACTTTGCTTCTGTTTAGTGTTCCAAATGGGTTGTAACACACAGTTTGTGAATATAGAAAAATAACTTAGGCTGTGCGATGTTATTTTGTATAAGAGTCACCTTGATTCTTGGTATTTCATTTTTGCATAAATCAAGTGCAAATATTCAGTGTCCCTTTGTTTAATGATTTCCAGACTGGGTCTAGGTTTCAGGATGGAAATGTTCATTATTAGCTTTGTTATTTTCCTTAAATCACTTAAAAATTTGTGCCACTTGAACAGTGTTGCTCCCTTCAGCTTTGAAGCTATAAAATGTTGGCAATTTTTAAAGATAAATCTTCCATTTATTTAGTTCTTGTTGTCACGTACAATTTTCTTATCTACTTTCCCCTTAGTCCCTCATTCTTACCACTTTGGATATGAACAGTTTGCCCTTTGATCTCTGTATCACAAAAAAGACACACTCAGTTTCTTATTATATAGGCAGTGGTGGGTTGCAACTAGTTTAACAACCAACTTGGTAACATGCTTGCATGCAGTGTTCAAAATACAACAGTTTGAAGCTTCTTTGCTTACCTTTAAGGCAGCCCCAGTATGGAGAATAGTGGAGGTGCAGAAATCAGCTGTGTCACGTGAATCAGTTGACCCAGAAAGAAAGAAATATAGGACAGGATAGGGCAGGAGTGGGTGGGTGGAGCCAGCTGATCATCGGAACTACCAGTTCAAACCAGTCCAAACTGGCAACAGCTCACCATCAGATATAAGTGCATTTATTTCTATATTTCCCTTTTATTTAAGCTGTAAATTGGGACATGAGTACCTTTACAGTTGTTTTTTTTTAAATATAGTGCTGACTTAGAACAATTCCTTTTTTTATGTTAAGTAATATAATTCTTAGCATTTGCAAGCATGTTGACTTACATTAAGCAACACATGCAGAAGATATTCTTCACTTGGCTGGTATTTCATATTTATCATAAATCCACCATAAAATCAAAGGCTTTCTTCCAAATGGCAAGGATGTTCCTAAATGTTTTCATTTGGAATATGTGAAATCTTGCAGATATTAATTTAGTGGAAGAGACTTAAACCCAGTGCCCTCCAATTGTCTTGGGAATTATATAAATTGGGAACCATATTCCAACACATAGTAAGGGCACTAGGTTTCAAATGGTTCTCCTGGAGGATCATCTAGTTTACAAAGATTATGCATATCTCCTGCAAATGAGTTTTACTGTAAAAGGGTTGAATTACTCTGATTGGAGTGTATGAATAATGCAACAATGATTCACCATTTGATTGTTATGAAAACATACAGTTTAATGAGTGTTGCAAAAGTCATTTCAGTTGTTTTATACTGAATTTGATGAATGGTATACCTCAGAGTTCCCCAACCTTTCCTACTTTTCAAACCAGTGGGAAGGGCAGGGGAATGGGTCCGCCTGAGCAGCAGGCACATGTGCTTAGCTCCATTTGCATGAGTGGTGGAACACAAGCCTGCCATTTATACAAATTCACCCCCTTGCTCACCATTTCTGCAATCCAGTTCCAAACAGCTCAAGGCCCAATAGTGGCCTGGGGTTTAGGGACCCCTGGTATATCTAAAACTCATTTTCTGCCTTCTATCTTTTACCTTATGTTCATTACAACTCTGATAAAGATAGGATAGGATAGGATAGGATAGGATAGGATAGGATAGGATAGGATAGGATAGGATAGAATAACCCTTATTATCATTTTTACTGTGAGCACTATGACTCACATTAAAAATGAAAATCTGTTGCCTGCTCTCAAAAGAAAGTATATATCTACCCATACATAGCATGCCTACACACATGTTATATGCATGCATAAATATATACCTGTACCATACATATATATTAATCACTGTCCATTTTGAATACAAAGCAGAAAGATTAGAGTCCTCAAGTTTGATACTCTATGGAACTAAACTGTGACTGAATCTAGAATTCTGCTTCAGATATCACAAAGCCTTCTTCCAGAAGGTAACAAGGAAAGCAGGCTGTGAAGCATCCAAGACAATACTGTGAACCCTGCTCAAGCATCACTTATATGCTATATCCTGGATAGAAGGGAATGAACTTCATCATTCATTCAGCGAATGATCTTTTCTGCCATCCAAACATGCAAGACCTGTTTAAAAATTCTTTGAATTAAGTTTGCATGATTCAGTTAAATGATGTGAAAATTCAGTTCTGATGAAGTTTACATCAAATATGAGATATATAGTATATAGGTAGTTCTTGAGTTGTAATCACAATTGGAACCAGAAGTTTCATCATTAAATTATGGGATTATTAAGTGAATTGTGCAATGTTTTTTGCCAGGGTTTTTAAGTGAGTCATCTGTCTGTTAAATTAACCCAACTTACTTTACTGACTTTACTTTTTGGAAGGATTTAAATAGTGATCAGCAGGTATAACTGGACCTAGGTGATATGGGCTTTTCAAAAGGCTGTTTATATATCAGTAGCAGCCATTTCAAAAATATATTTCTCAAGCTAGTTTCCATGCCATCTCTTCAGTCAGGAGATAAATCCCTGAAGTTCCTGGGGGAAAAAACTAGATAAATTGGAAAGGGGAAAAGAATTGAAGGAAAGAGAGATAGGTGGGTCTTTGCATTCACAACATAATAAGAACAATGTGAAATTAAGTGTTATGTTCTTCTAGTTCAGCTCTGGACTTCTCATCATGTCCATAATGCATTTGTTCTTAGTTTTTTTTTAATCCTGCCTTTATTAGTTTTATAAATAAATTAAGGCAGAAAATATCTAATACCCATTCCTGCTTCTTTTTTCTAAACAACAACCCTGTGGGATGAATTGGACTTAGAGAAAGTGACTGGCGCAAACGTACCAGCTAGCTTTCATGGCCAAAATAAGAATAGATTCACAGTTTTCGGAAACTTGCAGATACTAGAGAATGATGGTTCTTGTCTCCAGTAATTTCCCAGCAAACATTACATAAAAGATTCAAAAAGTGTTAGTAGCCAGTTGATTTACTAAATATGTCCTGTTATTTTTTAACACCATCCCTCTTGTCTGTGTCTACCACAATTACTAGCAGTGAATTCCACTTTTAACTTTGCATTGTGTGAGAAAGTATTTATTTCTGTAGGTCACAAATCATTCTGTAGTTATTTTCAGCAGATGAGTTTGAACACTGTGAAAAGGGGAAAAATACTTTCTTTTAACCACTTAGCAGTATTATATATCTCTATCAAATCTCTTCTTTCTTTTAATGCAAAGAGCTCCAATTACAGTAAGCTTTCTTTCTGGGACAGTGGGTAGATCTTCCAACTGTCTTTTATAACTTTTTTCTAGATATGTGAGATCATTTTTAAACCTCATAATAGTCAAAATGTGATCTCACCATAGATTTATATAAAGTTATTATTATATGGAGAGTTCTATTTTCAGTTCCATTCTTAATGAGTCAAGCTATAAGCCTATCAAGCTACAAGCCTGTAGTATATTGTGTACTACATAGTGGGTTGCATACTGGGTTGGCACTTTCATCAGGTAGTCCACCATGACTCCAAAAATAGTTAGATTCCATAAAAAATATAGATGTTAGATCTATATATTTGGATTTGTTACATCTCATAAATATATAGATGTTGTCTATATATTTATGGTTTTCCTTTTTTTTCCAGATTTGAATTCCACTGCCGCCTGATTAGATTTTTGCAAATGAAGGTAATGCAGAAGTTAAACAAAAGTTACACATTTATCTGAAAAGATAAGCAATTATATACTTTCATTTTTTTTAAAAAAAGTAGTAAATACTGTCTTAGTATGTTATTACCTTCTTATAGTTTGAAAAATGTGATAATGCCATGGACACCTTACTATATCTTCAAAAATGAAGACAAAAGGAAAGGGTATATTACCCACTGAATCTATTAAATCTGGATCAGAAACAAGTCGTCTCCTCTTCCTCCTTCTTTGTTCCTCTGCTTCTTTTAGTCACAAGACAAAAAATATTGGAAAAGCAGAGTTGCTTTCCCAATATTTTTTGTCTTGCGACTGTAGAAATACATTTAAAAGGCTGCATGTAAACTTCTGCTTTAGTGTGCTGATATGAATCCTACTCAGTAATTTATAAAACTGAATTAGTCAAGTGCTGAATGTGTTACCATGTTTTCTTCAAACTCAAGTTTATTTTTTATTTTTTATGTAGTATACCTTAATGGAGCGCCTACTATTTTTGCATCTTGCTATTTTCTTATTCCTAATAATTGCTCTGAGAAGGTTGGCTTTGAAATACAGAATCCTTTTAACATAAGAGGCAAAGACCAATCTGAATGGGACTCAACAAGCAATAGTTGCTTAGCATTTAAGCATTAATGATTTCTGGCTCTCTCCTTGTATTCACATACCAATTAAATGAGGTATGAAACATTTCAGGAATTCTCATTCTTAGAAATACAGTGTATGATTGAACAAGGTTAGCAGAGTTGAAAGCCTAATTGATGACATTTATTTGTAAAATAAAATGTGTTTTTTTTTAACTTTGGAATTTTGTGCTCTGTGATCTTTAGGCCTTCATGCTATGAAAGATTGTACAGTTTTGGTTTTCTGCAAATTATATTACAGTAAACATGTTTCTGTTGATTTAGTAACAATATCTGATTTAGGTAGGTTTAATTGTCCATCCTTTGCTTAGTGAGGGAAGCTCACTAATATACTAAGCTACATCCTATAAGGTAGACCAAACTAGCAAACTAATGCCGTGAAGTTAGTACTATTTTTATTCGGACACTATAGTAACAAAATGCATTATCCCTCTTTTATTTTGTTCAAACTGGTGAGAAGCCTGTCTGCAATATCTATTCATATTATTTTCTTGACTTGCATTCAAGCTGCTTTTTGTTTCTTTGGTAATGGTTCTTCATCTCTATATCCTGTATACCAAAATATTGCATGGTTTGACAAGAAGACATACTCTGGCCTTATACACCTGCAGCATATATTTGATAATTATTAAGTACCCTAACTTTTATTTGGACTTCCACTTATGCCATGAAAAAATACATTTCTTGTTCAAGAAATTCATTCATTAAATTTATAACCACTCTTAATAAGTTTTGAAGTGTCACAAGCTCTGGTACCTGATGAATTTTAGTTAAGTTTAGAAGAGTTCAGAAAAGGTAATGTATTAAAGTTAGTCACATTATCTTTGTAATATCAACAACTATGTATTACTGTCTTTTTTTCACATTGCATGCACTATGGTCATGCAAATTTCTTCCTCTTATTTTTGTTGGTTGGTATCTCACCTTTATTATTTTTACAAATAACTGAAGGTGGCAAACACATTACCACACTTTCTCTTCTTATTTCTACTTTATATTATTATATTACATTTTGCTTCCATAAATGGTTCAGAAACCTGGAAATTTTGATCTGCTTTTTGTTCAGAAATGTTCTATCCATTGAGATGATATGTACAATATCACCATAATATCAGCTTGGCAGAAACTCGTTTCTTGTTGACCACCTTATGGTATCTGAGAAGCTAGTCAGCAGGCAATGAGAGAGATAAAGCCTCTGCAGCAAATAGCTTGTCCTTTTTGGTGTCACAACCTTAGATGATTCAAGTGTTATTTTTATTGCTATACCTGAATGTCTTGAAGGCTATTTATAGGATGGAATCAGCAAGCCACTAAATATGGGCATACTTAAAAATTGCATATTAGAAATGAAAGATTATTTATTGGTTGTCTACCCCAGGAAATATGCCATTCAATGGTTATTGGGGTTTTTTTAAAAATCAAATCAACCATCAGCATTGTAGTGATGGGGATGGGAGAATCAGTGCTTTACATTTTAATCTTTCTAGCCCCACTCTGCCCTTGGCAACAGAATAGACATGCCAAAGGTTAGGAATGCATTATGATGTAATTCATTTTGAAAGTGGTTGTTTCAAATTTTAAAAAGCATGAGTAATCACCAGAATCTTTGAAGATCATGATATATGAGGCACCTCAAGCGATCTCTTCAGAACTGCCAACTTCTCCTGTATTCAAAACTTGAAACTTAGATGCAACAGCTGATAGATTTCTGAGAAATTATATTTTTATGGCATA
>JAPKID020003280.1:0-12505 GCA_026931265.2 Tropidonophis doriae
CTCCATATCCAGGACATTATCATATGTTGTCTTGGATGAGTTACACTACCCCTGACAGACCACCCTATGTCTTATACTCCGAAAAATATGGTATCTACTTTCTTAGTCTCATCATCTGATAGCTGAATCTCATTTTTTTATTTTTCACCTAAGGAAAGGATATTAAAAAAATGAGAGGCTTTAGAGACTGTAACATAGTATCTGTAGTAACAGACATGATGGATTTAGGTACCAATTCTAATAACTTTTGAAGTATTTTTAAAGTTTACCGTTCTAAAATATCAATTGACTGCAAAGTTCTATTTCCATCTTGTTGATTGTATGCACATATACCTCATACCATTGCTTTTGATGAATGCTATTGAAATTTTTACTAAGTTTTATTTATTTATTTATACCCCACCTTTTTATTTTTACTCAAGGTGGCAAGCCACACTTTTCTCCTCCTACTTTCCTTACAACAACAACTCTATGAGATAGATTGGGCTACAACTGTTTGACTGGCCCAAGGTCACCCCAGCTGGCTTTCATGTTTAAGGCAGGACTTGAACTTGCGGTCTCCAGCTTTCTAGCCTGGAGCCTTAAACATCAGACCAAATGCTATTGAGAGATGCTTTAGTGTAGTGGCTATACTATCAGGCTAGAAACAGGGAGACTATAAGTTCTATTCCCACTTTCATCACAAAACCAACTGGACCAATCGTTTCTTCTCAGCCCTAGGAAGGAGGCAATGGTGAAACAATTAGAAGGCCAGATCCTGAAGATGAAATTCAAACACCATGACCACCTGGCGAGAAGGAAAGAATCACTGGAGAAGAGCCTAATGCTGGAAAAGATTGAGGGCAAAAGAAGAAGGGGATGACAGAGAAGGAGGTGGCTGGATGAAGTCACTGAAGCAGTAGGCGTGAGCTTAAATGGACTCCAGAGGATGGTAGAGGACAGGAAGGCCTGGAGGAATGTTGTGCATGGGGTTGCAATGGGTCAGACATGACTTCACAACTAATAACAACAACATACAATATCCAGCATATCATTCCTTTGGGAGAGTATACAGCAGGGGTGGTATTCAGCAGGTTCTGACCCGTTCTGGAGAACCGATAGCAGAAATTTTGAGTAGTTTGTAGAGCCACTAAATACCACCTCTGACTGGCCCTGCCCTCTTTTATTCTCTGCCTCCCAAGTCCCAGCTGATTGGGAGGAAATGGGAATTTGCAGTATCCTTCTCCTGCCATGCCCACCAAGCCAGGCCCACAGAACTGGTAGTAAATTTTTTTGAATCCCACCACTGGTATACAGAGCACAGAAAATTGGTAAGAAAGACTAAAACCAAGAAATTAAAAGCATGAGATATAAACCTTAAAACTCCAAAGCCCATTCAACTCTCCATAGCTTTATAATCTTGCAATGATCTTTGTTGTCTCCACCTCGCACGCTGCCTTTTGCTCTTGAAACTTCTCACTCTCTCTTGCTGAGGATCTCATTCACTCCATCCAACCAACCACAATTTTCTCTTGATCCATTCACTTTTTCATCCTATATTCATTTTGCAATTCTCTATTTTTTCTACTCAACCAAACCACCCCCTCCTTCCAAAATCATGCACCACCCATTCATACTTGAACCTTCCTCTTCTTCATCTCGTACACCCAAGTGTTGCCTTCTCACTGCACGTGACTTTCTTCTGTGACACACCCAACTCTCACTGCCATAGAATAGAAACATAGGCAGAATCACTGCCTTAATACATAGACTTAGTCACTTCTTTTGACAAATATTCATTTCTTGCAACAGTTCATATACTAAACTTACCTCTCTCTTAGCCTTTGCACACCTTAAAATGTCTCCGTTTTTTCCTCTCACCTTTAATAAATGTTTTGTCAAGGTACACATACAGTATTCATCTATTTGATCTAGATTTTTTGCCATGGATGTTTTTGCCTAAAATTTACAGCAGGTTATTTATTTATGATACTTGTGCAATGCAGACTCTCAACTCCCTGTCAGTTTCATAGTGCCTGGTGCATTTAGCTTTATCTTTGATAGATGAATTTTCAAATCCATCTTCTTTGTTGCCTCACGCTCTTTATCAGGTGGGCCTTTCAGATTACATCTGCCTCACAGTGAACAGTGGGCTTAGTGGTTGAACCTGCTGGGTGCTGTTCTTCGTCACATGGTTATTTATTTACTTTTAGCCGTGGGAGTTTGTCCCACTATAATCTGGTGGAATAAGCCCTTTGGACGATGCTGCAGTCCATGTTGGCTCTAACTGCTGCACGATGTGGGTGCCGATAATGCCCGATGAAGCCTACAGGGCCATGGACCTCTTCCTCCTGAGGAAAGGGGGAGAACAAAGGAAAGAAAATAGGCGGAGGGAGGGAATGTCCAATATGGACATCCTCCAGGATTAGAACTAATTTTCCTCCCACTCCACCCTCTTCTTGGAACAGAAAAGAGGCTGGTTACTAAGCAACAGAGCCGAAGAGAAAGAGTTTTTAAAAAAAATAAAATAAATAAACATGCAGCAGACACAGATGGGAAGAGTGGGGAGAACCAGGGAAGGAAGCTTGGTTGAGGACTGAATTGAAAAGGGGAACTGCCCCTTCTGTTGGATAGTTGATGCCTGGAACAGTATTGGGGGGAGAGCAGAGTGAGAGATTGCCAGTGAGAGATCTGAAAACGGAGCTGTGTCGTGATGTAGCAGGACCTGAAGAAGTGTTCTGAATCAACCCATTGTGCAATATCCTTTCTCCCATTCAAGTGGCTGAAAATCCAGAGAAGTACCATCTTCCTGGAGGACATTGTTAGGAATGGCACTTTCAGAATTTAGCACAGGTGGTTATTTAATTCTTTTTATCTATTTGTTGTATTTTATTATTGTTGATTTTAATTTCCTGTGCACCGCCCTGGGTCCATTTCGATGGAGAAGGCGCGGTATATAAATCGAAATAAACTAAACTAAACTAAACTAAATCACAAACTTGAAGGCAAGCAAGTACTACCCACTACTCCCTAAATCAAATTTTATGAGCCCAGCTGTCATAAAGGCAGAATAGGTGAGGAAGGAACTGGAAGGTCAGGCAAAGTGCCCTGCATCAATAGCTACCAACTCAAATAGCCTATTTGAGGCTGCCATAATGTTGCTTAACTTCTATACCTGCCATCCCTCATCTTTAGCTGCAACTGCTCTGGATGGTGGAAATTGTGATTCAGCATCTTCCGGAGAGCTATATATAATAGGGTAAACTGGAGTGATTAAAAATAAGTAGCCTTTGTATAAATGAATGAAAAGTCCATTGCATTAGTCTTTAGGCTAATGAACCAGTCAACATGGAGTCCAGCTAAGTCCAACATGGAGTCCTAATAATAATTTGAGACCTCTGCACTAGAGCGTACACCTCCTGTTTCACTTTAAGAACAAGGCGTCAAAGTAGGCATCTAAAAAACGTCCTTGTTTGAAGGGCAGGAGCAATTGCCAACATATTTGCTTCCTGCAACCCCTGTTAACTCATATTATGAATGGGGTTGGATCTCCTTGGAAAAACACCTTACCAATGGTTGCTACGGAGAACACACAAATCTAAAGGCTGTATTACTAAAATATTTTTTGTGTTTGATGATAGCTTTCCATGTGGAGCTTCTGTTGGACAAACTTAAGCAAAAAGGTGCCATAAGGCGAGCTCTGTTTCTCCACAACAGACAACCGGGTCACTCAAAGAACATGACAGTCTCCAAAGGAGGTCGAAAGAGTTGTGAAGAACTTGATGCTTTTTTAAGGGTAAAAATATACACAACTGTACTTTGCCCTGACTCGCTATTTCTTTTGTGTGGTATGGTTCATCTTGGCAGCTTCCAGTGTCAACAGACACCTTGATGATTTGTACATTATCCAGTTTTACCATAGATATTTCTCCATATATTTTTTAAATGGAATGGCTGTGTCCATGCAAAATGTCCAAATGTGTCCAGCTGTAAATAAAATGGAAAATGAACCATGTGGATGGTCACTTTTCTTGATCCAGGGTTTGGAATTGCCTCAATTCCACACAATGATGGAGAAAACTAAACCTAAAGATGCAAGAAACATTTCACCCATTGATCTCACTGGTGCTTTGACTCATTAATCTCTCTGGAACTTGCAAGTCTTTTATAGCTGATGGTTTTTCTCTTTGCCACTAGGCTAATGCAGTTCTTATAGATTATTGCAAATATTTGTGTTAGACCCTTGTAGAGAGCAATAGAAAGGACTGTGGAGAAACTAGACAGAAACAACATCTGCATGCAAAAACATGCTTTCAGCACAGGAAACAGAAAGAGTGACGAGGAAATACATATCCTCTCTAATTCACCAGAATATAGGAGGGAGATAGAGAAGAGGAAGAAGAAGAAAAATTAGTCAGGTTTCAGGATTCTATTACTAAATTTTATATCCATAAAATAGAGTTCAGTCAGACTTGTGACATCTGTTTCCTGACAGGGTCTCCCTTAAAGGGCAGACAACATTCGATAGGAGTCATATTTGCCAAATTCTGCAGTTCTGATTTTTGTTTTATTTTAAAACATAAGCCCATTTTGTCCCTTCTAGGATGAATCTGAATTTCGAGATAAGCTTACTCCAATTACTATCTTCATGGAATATCAACTAGATTACAAAACTGCTTTGGATTCTACTGGTTTACAGCCCATCCTCAACCAATTCACTCCTGCAAATATCAGCAGACAGGTATAAGCTGGGAAGTATAATACCCATTATTGCAATGATCTAAGTTTTCTTTAATGTTAATGATATTTTTAAGAAATTGTATTAGAGAAAGAAAGGATATTAACTTTTTCCCTCTTTGGGTTAGCTTTTCTGATCAATTGTACAGTTTTCTCTTTTAAAATAAATAGTAGTTCTTTGATGTCATTTTTCTGAGTTGAACAATAACACGGTTTCTAGAACCAAGCATTCAAGCACCAAGTATTTTGCTATTCCTCCCTATTATAAAATTTATTCCCACAAGAAAAGTTTTCATATTACTACTTGGCTTAGTGCCAAAGTAAAATGAAGGTGAGTTACATCAGTCTTCGGTAGCCTGACAAAACAAGAATAAAGAGTTAGATATTTGGGATTTAATTTTATGTTTTCTCAAATGCAGGCTCATATTCTTTTGGATTGTGGAGAAGATAATATCTGCCGTCCAGATTTAAAAGTAACTGTTGACAGGTAAATTCTGGTTGATTTTTTATTCTAAAGATATATAAATATGATTAAAGGTAAAGGTTCCCTAGCATATGTGCTAGTCATTCCTGACTCTAGGGGGCAGTGCTTATCTCCGTTTCAAAGCCGGAGAGCCAGCACTGTCCGAAGACGTCTCCATGGTCAGGTGGCCGGCATGACTAAACATTGAAGGTGCTTGTTTAACAAAGGAGTAAATAAGCACAAATGTAAAGATGAGGGCATAAAAACAGAAATTGGCAAGGAGGGCCTAGTGGTTCTCAGGCTAGAGAGAGCTATTAAGTTCACATGTCTCGGCAGTTGAACATCAAGCAACCAGACAAGTATCTATTCATTTGGAAGCATGGAAGTGAGAAACCCAGAGAACAGATTCTAAGGTCTCTGACTTCTCCACACTAGGGTAGTGGGCAATCAGTTGCATTGAGAGACTTCATTCTGGCCTGCAATATTTATTCTGATCTAGCTAAATCACGTCTGGGAAACCTCTGCCAAACTAGCTGAATACTGAATTAATGGTGAAATATTTGGAGTTCTGTGATTTTATGCTCATCTTGATTTACTAACATTCACTCAATTCAACATATTATTCCCTTACTTTTTAAAGTAAGAAATGAAAGACTCTTTAGCCCATGCACACATCCCTTTCACTTTTGTTGGAAGATAGGAAGCACATATTTAAATCGGATTGTTTGTTTACAGAAACTCTGCTGACTGCCTTGCTCAATGCCTTTTAACAAACAAGACAGTATAACATTTTCAGAACAATTCATGATGTTAAATCAAAGATTGCTCGTTAACAATAATTTTGTGCGTTAGCTATCCTGGAAACTGTGATCAGAGACTTTAGGGATTAAATTATATGAAAAGAAATTAAATGAATTTAAATGTATTTGTATATTAGGTTTTTTAAAGAGAGTGTTAGTCCTCCAAATGTGCAACTGTTGTAATGTTTTTAAACGACATCTGTTGAAATACAAAAGGCGAAATCATTTTCAGTTCGAGACGGAACTCCAGATGAGCAACAAAATTTTAAAGAAAAAATATTTTGCCAAAGGAGGGGAAATGAGCAACAGAAACAAGTTCTTTTGGAACCTTCTCATCCCTCCCACCCCATGTAGCCTGTCATGTAGCTTTTAATGTCATATATAAAATATACGTTTGCCATTACAAACAGAAATCTACAGGAAGAAGATACAAAGAAGAGGCAACATTTGGAATATGACAAGCACTTATAGAGTTTATCTTCCTCCGGTCATTTCTCTAATTTGCATTCATTTATCCTGGATTGCCTTAGTTTATGAAAGTAGTGAAAGGGGCAAAATGTGTTAGGACTCAAACATGTGTGATATAAAAATATTTCCCATAACTCCTTTAATTGTTCCTAAGCATAAAAATAAAGTCCAGGATAGTATTGTTTGTATGGGTAATGCTTTGTAGAACAGCCATGAAGACTTTGGACAAGATATTTAGATGCTGTGAAGGTTCTACATCTAAAAAGATTAAAACCGTGCAGGCAATTGTACTCCTTGTGAGACTGGACAGAAGTGAAGAACTTGGACTTGAAAAAGTCAGGCAAAAAAAACCCAATGACATCTTCGAACTTTGGTGTTTGAGAAGATTGGGAATACTGTGGACAGCCAAGAAAACAAACAAATGGATCGTTGAACAAATCAATCCATAGTTCTTACTCAAAGCACACATGACCAGGTACAAGTTATCCTACTTCAGGTACATTGTGCAAAGACACAATGTGTCTCTCTAAAAGCTGGGAAAGGAGGAAAGAAAGAGAAGAGGACAACCCGAAGAAGATGGATGGACTTAATTACCATGGTGATGGATGCACCACTGAAGATCTCAAAATATCAGATCTATGGAAGTAGGAACAGCGGTTTCTCAACCTGACATTGGACGACAGGTCTTACTTTTTTGGAAAAATATTTTGATAAGAGGAATCACTTTTATTATGCCTTGGTCTTTTGCAGTGACCAGAAGCAAATCTACATTGGAGATGACAATCCATTAACCCTGATTGTCAACACCCAGAACTTAGGTGAGGGAGCCTATGAAGCTGAACTCTTTGTAACCATCCCACCACAAGCAGACTTCATTGGTATAGTTCGCAACAATGAGGTAAGTCTTGTGGTTCTACACGAATGATCTTATTATTGCTACTCATTGGAGTAGTAGCTCAAAGCTTCAGTTTATGCTCTCAGTGCAGAAAGTGTCAGTATCAGTTTCCAATCCAGCTATTCTTTTGTATCTTGTGTGAGAGCTGATAACAGATCAGTCCATCACTCAAATACAAATGGAAACCAGATTTCCTTCCCGAAAAAGGGGATTATGTAGCTCATCACATTGTTCGGGAAGAAGAAAGATACGTTTTTTAAACTTGGTTTCCCTAATCTTTGGTCTCACGTTTGCTACACCACAGTTCCTGGAATTGTTCTGTAATGGCTTCTTAACAAAAAATTATTTATATCAGCTTTTCTGTTGCTTTTCAGTCTTTGAAAAGCCTTTACTGGGTTTTGTTTAGTTTTGTTTAGTTTTTTACTGACAACCAAGGAAAATGTAACATATTGGATTTTCTGGGAGTTTTTGATATTAGAGGTATGGTTAGCCACAAACAGAATATAATGCAACAAAACCTAAATATATTGTGGGATGTTTAGGGGACCAGGAATCTGTTACTTCTGAGCGTCTGTTAAATCCAAATTTATGACATGGCATATATTTTCAAAATTTTGCATCATATGCCTAATTATGTAATTATAATTAGAAGTTGTTTGAAAAAGTGTAAGCATTAGTGAATAATTTAGACTATGGACTTAATTCACTCTTTCAGGAGAAAACGCAGGTGCATATTTTTTTCCTGTTGCATCTCATAACCAGCCAATTAATTTATTATTTTATATATCATGATTATTTTATGATGTATGTCAGCACTTTATCTGGTATAGCAAATAAACTATTGCACCTTGGCTATTTAATTTTGGGGGAAAAAATTGCATTCATTGCAGGCTTTCGCAAGACTTTCATGTGCATTTAAGACTGAGAATCAAACTCGGTTGGTTGTCTGTGATCTTGGAAATCCTATGAAAGCAGGAACAAAGGTAAGAATGAATTGAACTCTTTGTTTGCTCTCTTTGGATAAAAGAAGGGGAACCCATCTATAGAATGGGGCTTGCTAGAATGTGATAGAGCAGAGCTGTCAAACTCCCCACCAATGGGCCGGATGCGTCACACTCTGGCACGCCTGGTTTAACAAAGTGGGGGGAAACTCCTGATACATCACGTGATGCCATCGTGATGATGTAAGTTTGACACCTCTAGGATAGAGAGACGACGTCACACTTTGATTCAGAGCTAGTATCCAAGCTTCAGTCTCTTTCTGGAGGTTGACTATTAAAACCTGTATATTTTCTCTTATGTTAAAGCTCTCAGCTGGTCTTCATTTTAGCGTTCATCAACAATCTGAGATGGATACTTCTGTCAAGTTTGATCTACAGATCCGTAGGTAAGGAACATTCACTGCATGTGTTTTGTTATTATTAAATATGATTATCTATTACTAATTATTGTTCTTTTTAACATTTTAAAATATGGGTAGCCCTGTGGTAAGAGATTAAAATATAGAAGCATAGTATTTTAGTCTTAAATATAATTTAAATTTCATCTCATTAAGTTTCATTTCTAGCCTTTTGGGTCATTAGTCTCAGAATTGGAATATTTCAGGGTGTCCTTGAATTTTGTTTGATTGTTTTTGGTGGTCTTTGTATTTAAATGCTTGGTTGTTGACTTTGTTCTAAACTTTTTTTTAAAGTTTAGAACTAGAATAGAGTAGTAGTTGTTAATTAGTGATAGGAATTTTAGTGCATGTTTTTAATTTAGGGTTAATAGCCCATTACCTGCAGGGAGAGGAAAAACTGAAATGTGGAATGTTTGTGGGGATGGAAAGGAGAAAGGAGAAAATGTAAATGAGATAATGTTTGAAAATATGGATCGTTCATGATGAAGGAGACTGTAATGAAGGTTAGGAAAGAGTGAAGTCAACATTAACTCCTAATAATTACTTTTGGTCAGCTCATGAGCCATTTATCACTAGCTAGACAAGAGTACCCTGGCAATGATTGCTCACACCTAAATCAACAATGATTGGGCTACCACAGTACACTCATTATGAGCAGCTTAGAGGCTGTTAGAATACAACAGCTAGGCTCATGATTACGAACCTATGGCACACATGCCACAGGTCGCACATGGAGCCTTATTTGCTGGCTCGGCAGCCCTTAGCTCCAGTGTGCGTGTGTGTGCCAGCCAGCTGATTTTCAGTCTTCTGAAGAGCCATGGGAGGACATTTTTGCCCTCCCCAGGCTTCAGGAAAGCTCTGGAGCCTAGAGATGCTTTCCTGAAGCCTGAGGAGAGTGAAAAACAGCTCAATGGCCGAACCCGTTGAGGCTGTTTTTTGCCCTCTCTAGGCTTCAGGAAAGCCTCTGGAGCCTGGGGAGGGTGAAAATCCGCCCCCCATGTGCGGTGAGAGGGTGTCGTTCATGCATGTGCAGGGGGAGGGGCACACATGAATGATACCGTGCGTACACACAGTTTTGGCACACCACATCACTGAGCTAGGCTATTGTTGGGACAAGTCTGCCATGGTGAAGTAACACCTACATTATGATTACCAATAACTTCCAAACCCAATTCGAAGTACAAGTGTACTAGAGATTCATTTAGTCTATTCCAGCGATGGCGAACCATTTTAGGCTCGCATGCCATAAAGGGGGGAGCACAGGGAGGGGGTCGTGTGCCAGCGTGCCACACCCATAATGCAATGCACACCCCCCCAATGACTTCCAGTTTGCTCGTAGCGTCATTTTTAGTCCTCCAGAGCCTCCAGGGAAGCTCTTGAAGCCTCCAGAGGGCCTCCAGGGGACAGGGGGCTGTTTTTGTCCTCTCCAAGCTCATATAAAGCCTGGGGAGGGCAAAAAATGGCTTTAAAAACAGCTGAATCAGGTGGCCAGCGTGCACATGCATGCTGGCCAGCTGACAGGACAACGCCTCGCGTGCCCTGCCAAATGGTTCTGTGTGCCACCAATGGCACACGTGCCATAGGTTCGCCATCACTGGTCTATTCCTTCCTTGCACTTCACAAGGTAACTAAAATGTGCTTTTCCGCTTTGTTGTATGCTGCATAGACAACATACAGTACTTTAGAGACTTTATCTTTTATATAGTTCTCCATCAAACTAAGAAGATTTATAGATATTGTACCATAAATATATATTTAGAAACATCTAATTTTGGCAACATAGTTTTGGCCTGCATGGGTAAATGAGTGATCTAGGAATAGGGGATCTAGTCATCTTACCCCTGTCATGGTCGGATCACTCGCTTCTCCGGCTCGACTTTCCGACCGCGACTCCCCACCGCGGGGAGGCGGAACCAGAAATCCCTAGATGGTTCCGCCCCAGGCGCCTGATGGAACCTGAAAGGTTCCAGACGGAGCTTGGGCCATTACCTGAAGCTCTGACCCACGCCCGGATGGAGGACCTAGTGGCCACATGGAATAAATGTCATAAATGCAAGCATTGGTTGCAAAACTTTTCTTTACATCATCATAATTTCCAATGGTTGTTAAATGAGACAGTAACCAAGAACTATCTGCTTTCTTAAAATGAATTTTATTTTTGCTTCCGATCGGCCAAAAATAAGGCTCATGGCTATTTTGCTATTGCAACTTTTATGTGATGAGAAATCTGCAGCCCAGTGGTCCAAATACCATCCCAAGTAATGAAACTGATTAACTGGAAGCAAAGGAACCAGTGGGGCTTGTTTCTGAATGAGGATACCTAAGAGCATTGGTAGGAGTGATTGTGTTTAAGTTGCTGAATGATTGTGAATGATTTTCCCCAAGAGGAGTTGCATGAAAGATCAGTGGATTTATGGACCACATCAATTATTCCATGGCTGAATGATGGTCCTGCAAGATAGAAGAACTTCTCCAAAACTGAATTCATAAACCAAGAATCTTAAAAACAAGAAAATTATCCCTGATTCTATCTATTAGAACCTTTCCTGCAATAAAAAAATCTTATTAGTAAGGACATTTTTAGGCAGACATTGTAGTTGAGAAACTTTTATCACCAGACAATCTGGGAGGCTCCCAGAATAAAATAAAGTCAAGGTTTATCTCTTCAATCAGAAATGAGAGTCTTGAATAATTTGGCCTTTAAACAAACTGAAGGCAGAATTGATCAATTTATCCATTCCACTTGTCTAAACATGTTGCATAAACAGTGATAGTACTACAAATAATCCAACATCCCAGAACTGTCTAATGTAATATGCAAGTGAATATAGGAAGTTTTATCCTCTAGAATTTAAAAAGTATGTTCTAAGCAAGTGGTCAAGTTCTTGAAGCTATTTAGCAGGACATGGGTTCCTCCAATTTTGGATCGCATATATAATTTAAATGTTGCTATTTTCATAACTCCTTTCTAAGATATGTGGTGGAAATTTGTGGTTAAATTTAAAATAAAATCAGCCTGAAACAGGTATCTTATTTGAAATTCTCTTGTACTATTTTTAAGGATTTATGTTCCACAGGAAGGCTTTTCCTGAAGCCTTGCAATGAAAATGATTCACAGTCTAATTATCATGGGAATTTTAAGTAGAACCTGTCTAAATTATGGAGAGGGTTTGCTTCATAAGGAAATTGTATGAAAGCATATTTGTTCCAGATTCTGAACAACAAGAGTAAATATATGGCCAAGATAAAAAATATTGGATATTGTTAATACTAGGAATATGACAGTGATGGCGAACCTTTTTTAGCTCCCGTGCCAAAAGCATGGGGAGCTCAAGGGGGTTGTGTGCGGGCGTGCCATACCCATAATGCTATGCGCGTGACACACACACATACCTGCACGCATGCGCACCCAATCAGTGACACCCCCCACACAAACACTTTTGGTGTGTTTTTTTCGCCCTCCCCAGGCTCCAAAGGCCTTGTATGAGCCTGGGGAGGGCGAAAACATCTTTCTCTCCCCCAGAGGCCTCAGGAGCTTCCCTGAAGGCTCTGGAGGGCAAAAAATGGACCTACAGACAAACCGGAAGTCCGTTCCAAATTTCTGGTTTGCCTGTAGGGCCGGTTTTTCGTTCTCCAGGGGCTTCAAGGAAGCCTCCGGAGAGTGAAAAATGGCCACAAAAGTAGGCCAAAGTCAGTTGGCCAGCGCATGCATGCATGCTGGCCAGCTGACAGGGCAGGGCCTCGCATGCCCTAAAAAATGGTTC
>JAPKID020003281.1:0-12505 GCA_026931265.2 Tropidonophis doriae
TTAGGGGGAATTCCTCTATCCTGGTCCTATTAGACCTCTCGGCGGCTTTCGATACCATCGATCATGGTATCCTATTGCACCGACTGGAGGGGTTGGGGCTGGGAGGCACCGTTCTGCAGTGGTTCTCTTCCTTCCTCTCCAGTCGGTCGCAATTTGTGTTGGTAGAGGTTGACCTCGAGACTCCTCATATGTGGGGTACCTCAGGGGTCAGTCCCTTCGCCATTTCTGTTCAAAACCTATATGAAGCCGCTGGGTGAGATCATCTGTGGAAAATCTGGAGTGTGTTTTTAAATTAGTTTTTAAGTCAGAAAAGTAAATCAATAAAGTTTTTAAAGCTTTGGTACGTCATGGAGTTAACTAGCAGCCTGGCTAACCTCTCAAAACATATTGTCATGGGAAGAAAAACAGGGCCTTTTTCATCATGGTGCCTTTCCTGTGCAATTTATTTCTCAAGAACCGTAAGAGATTTTATTTCGTATTCTAGCTGCTGGCTATATTTTCAGTATGACATTTATTTTATGCAATGTTCTCTGCTCAGCTTCTTTTATTATTTGTATGATAATGGTTTGGTTGTGGGAATCACCTGGAAGTCCCTGGTAAACTGAAAGCCAGGCTAACAGATATGAAAACAAACAAACACCGGATCCATGTCACCACTTTTTCTTAGCGTATGCTCTGGAATTTCTTGCCAATGTGTGGAAGGTTAATTTGTACAATTAATAATGAATACTGTAATTATAGTCATTTAAAAGCATGAGAGTTTGCTGTTGTTATTATCTTGTATGCAGTCATTACCAAACACGTGGGTGTCTTTTCATTAAAACAAATAAGACAACAATTAGGTACAAAGCAATCCAAATGCTAGCAGGAGAAGTGTATAGACAGTAATATTCCATGCAAGTTGTTCATACAGTGATAATCATATGGAGGAATTATATGAAATCTATTCACACAATGCCTGCACATCACTGGAAACATTGGTAGAGATATCCCAAAACTACTTAAGATTATGATGTTGGATGTGAGCAGGCTCATGTTTACACATACAGCTTATCAGTTCACGATGCACAAATAAATTTGTAGAATATTTTAGTTTTCCACAACAGAATAGAATAAGTCTCAACAAAGTTTGGCATTTAGACTGCTGCCTCTATTTATTTTATTCAGAGCAAGTCCCATTGAGTTGAATGGCTATGCAAAGTTTTCTTTCAGCTAAGTATGGGTCCTGGTTCAGTCTTTAAATATGTCTGGATGGATTTCCTGGCAACAGTGCAGAAGTAATTTGCTATTCTTTCTTCTAGCATGTTTTTTTTAACTTTTCAAATCTTATTATAGGTCAACAGATCTCCAACAGCTGCTGAGAAAAGAACCAGATAAAGTGAGATGATTTTGGTAAAAAAGCAAGTGAAAGAGCCGAATGGATGAGTAGAAAAGAGAGTGTAAAAGAATCAGTAAGAAAGCATGATAGCATAACATATATGTAAAAAAATATACCTGCAAATAATATAGTCAAAGAGAGGAAGGCACAGTTAAGTTTGAAGCAAGAAAAGAAAATTAACAGCAATTTTGATGGAAATAAAGTATCTAAGAAAATATGAAGAAATGTGAAATACAGATGTGGTTTGCCCATGAACTGGCAGTGTGACTTGCTTCAGGTGTAAATAAAGACACATCCATGCCTGATGATTGGAAGAATGCCATTATTGTACCCCCATATCATGGGCAAGGTAGCAACAGTGAATGCAACAACTTCAAGAGGATGTTTTCTAACAGTATCTAACAACGAGCAACATTTGAGAAATGCTGCACAGCTTTGCCACCCAGATTTTTACTCTTCAGCAGGTCATTGGGAAATTTATGAATGTGAGAGGTAACATGAATTGCATGTTTGCTGACTTGGAGAAAGAGTATGATCCAGCTTGAATTATGAAAAGATGTATGCAAATATGGATTTTAAGGTTGATTGCTAAAATGATAATAGTGGTATATGATGGAACTAAATCACACTTCGTTCAATATTGAGAAGGAAGTTAAACAAAGGTATTTAGTGTATCCTTGGTGATATTATCTTCTTATGTGTGTGTATAAATGGATAATGAAAACTTGTGGCTATAGGTTTTGTCATGTTATTGATTGGAAGCCTGAACCCATTTGCAGCAAATCTAAACAAGCTGTATGATGCCCTGAAGCACATAGATCTGAAAGTTCACAACTGAAGCTCAAAAAAGGTTATATTTTGACCGAGAAAGCAAACGATTTCAAATTACCCATATATGGTGAAAAATTAGTGAGTTGATGAATTTTTGGACTTTGATTTATTATTTATTCATATTTATTAAAGATAGAAAATGGATGGAGAAATACAATTGTTGGTAGAAATGTATTGAATAGCATTTGGCCTAGTATGATGAATGAATGTTTATTCAAAAAGCAAAAAATGGCTGTGTCTAAGAGCATGATTCTGCCTACTTGTTATATGAAAGTGAGAATTGGATATGTCAGAAGAAATGTAAAAGCTGAATGCATAGGGAATGATGTAGTTAAGAAATATGAGTGCTAAAACAAGAAGAAATAGTGTCAAGAATGAATGGCTGCTGAATGAATGTGGACTGAATAATAAAGTGAGTGATCAGTGCATTGGATAGTTTGATTGCAGAGAGAGGAAAAATGAGGATCAACCTATCAAACAAATATATGAAGAAAAAGTATACAGATTGAGAGGAAAGGAAAGACTGTGAAAGTTGTGGTTGAGTAGAGTTGATGAGATCATCAAAAATAAAGAGAGATGATAAATTTAGAGAGCAGACAGCAATGCATGAAATAACTTATGGAGGTGCTAGAAGCAATGATTGTGCACAAGGATAGAAAGATAACAGTATAACAGAATAATAAAGTTGCAAGGGACCTTGGAGATCTTTTAGTCCAACCCCCTGTTCAAGCAGGAGACCCTATTCCATTCAAGAAAAATGGCTGTCCAATCTCTTCTTAAAAACACCCAGCGATGGATCACTCACAAGCAGCACCACATGCTTTCTGCTGAATTAACACTTGCTCATTGTCATAGCCATTATGACAGCTAATTTTTGATACTGCCTATTGTGCGTCATTTTTAGTTTTTAAAAAGTGCTCCATGGCCTAAATATATATGGGGTTTCTTGTATTTTCAATAAATTTAGTTATCCTGTAGATGGAGATTAAATATAACTGAAGATTTTTGGTAAATAAGAATGCCTGGAGGCATTCAGTTTATGCATAAGATGTTTACTTGATGCTATAGTCTTGTACTGGTGATATTGGATTGGATCAACTAGCCTGTTGATCTGGTCCACATGTTAATTGGTATGGATTTCTGGTTCACCAGATATAGGATACACAGTCATTCCCTTACATATGGAATATGCATGGTGGAGACCCCAGAAGGAGTAGAATGAACCTTGACATGGTGAGCTGATGAGAACACAAGTTAAGGACACAGCGATGACAGCTACCTCTATCCAGTCTTTCCTAATATGAAAGAACCCATGTGGGGTGAGATAAATATCTACATCTGAATTTAGGTTTGATCCTCATCAATAGCACAATAAGAATAAATCATAAAGTATAATTAATGTCATGATTTGAAGGCTATTTGGAGATATGCTTAGTCTGCTTGATGGTTAATACCCCACTGCATACAGGGCAGGTTGCCTTTCCCTGAAAAGAGGGAAGATCACAGCTGTTCTGTGCAGTCTAGCATCTGGTACCCGAAGGGAAATTCTGTTCTGCCCACTGCAAATTGCAAGTACTTTAATGTATCAGGAGAGACAGAAGTTTCCCCATGTTAAAATCTCTCTGTAAACAGAAAGTTAACATGCTATGAACATACACAAAGGCATGTTTTAAATATATATTTATCCATTAAATAATGACATCCTACTATGTAATTTCAAGAGGTTTAATCTACTAGCATATCATGGTTCTGCTATCTGACTGTACTGCATAAAGAACGCAAGGCAAACTGCCCTACTGAAAAATTAATTTCTCCTTGCAGTTACTTATATTCAAGGAGATAATTATAAATACTAAAGGGCTCTTCAGCTGCATAAGTATTTGGTTTGTGCCTTAAGATACTGTGGCACATTCAGCCTATGTGATATGATAGTATTCTAAAGCAATTCCTTTGCAATCAGAAATTAAAGTTTATAGTGAATATTTTAAAACTATATAATCAAATGTGTTATGGCTGGCATATCTGTTGATTTAAAATATTTTTTTAAACTTCACCTTGGCATGCCTTTTATCAGATATCATTCTGAAACTTTTTAATTTATGAGCTTTTATTGCAATCCTCAATTCATCCTGAGTAGTCTATTATTAAGTGTTCTACTGGGCTCTTATTGTTCTTTATCAAAGTATTGTATCTCCCTGCAATTCATCTGTAGTCATTCTTCACAGAGAAAATCTTTCATATTAGGTTCCTTTCATCATTCGATGACAACTCTTGAATGCATCATTATTCAGCAATGGGTTTAGAAATTATAATCATTAGACAATTTTTCATATAATCTGATTTTATAAACTGCTTCTTTTTATTATCTTTTGATGGAAAACAGTAAATGTATCTGTCTGTTTTTATCCATCGTGATAACTGTAATAGAAAAGCTAAGTAAGAACATCTTATTGAGGAAACAGCCACACTGGAATTCTTATATGTATGAACTGAAAGGTTATTTAATGTGAAGGAAGAAAATCCTTCTCTGACTTAATGAAGCATTCTCACAGCAAATATCTAAACCTGGTACTCTACTCCTGCAAGGCAGTCAGGGTTCAATTGACTTTGTACTCCAGAGAGGGTTTTTTTTTTTGAGTCATATAAAATGTACAATTAAAAATAAAATAAAGATAGAGAATGGGAGCAGGGGTACATATTTAGGGCTCAGTTCTCAGCTATTTTATGAAGCAATCAATAAGATGAATGGTTATATGTGATGACTGTTGTTGGTCTCAGCTGCCATTGTATGCATTTCATTCTTATTAATCCCATGTTAGCTGCCCAGAATCACTACTAGATGGATGACCGTCTACATTGATTGAATCAAACAAACAAACACATATCTTTAAGGATTTCTAGGGAAGCTTTGAAGGAGAAAAACAATATTCTATAATGATTAGTTAATGAAACCCAGCACCAAATGTACTGGCAGATGCACTCACAAAGAAAGTGTCTGCACTACAAATCTATATGGCTTTTAGTGAATCTGACCAGTTTGGCACCTTCTGGCCACTTGACCCTGGTCCAGACACAGCCTTACCCCCAGGGCTCTGGATTAGTCTTCCAGGACCTTTCTATTTTGGGTAGTCTGCCTCTTTTACCTCAGATTATCCCACCGTCTCTGCCAGTATCTGACCTGGATCAGTGAATTGTAGTGGTAGTGATGGGACTATAGGCTAAAGAAAGAGAAAGAGGAAAAAGAGATTGCTCTCTCTGGTGCTGTTTTCTAGTTCTAGGCCTGTCAGCTGTTGTTTGAGCTTTTTAAAATGTGGGCATTCCAATCTTCTGGAATGCTGATCCCAAAAGTGTCTGTCCAGTAGCTAAGAGCTGGGCTTTTTCTGAATACAGCTGCAGAAAATACTATACAAAACCTAGTGAATTTTGACATATATCTAGTCACAAGACCCATTTACCACCAACAGAGTCTTGGTCCCTATTTAAGCAGAGTGATTTGTTGATATTTTCCCCCTGGCTGGTGATGTTCAGAATAACAAGGTTGGAAGGTCTTCTAGTCCTTCCCCAGCTCAAGCAGAAAGTCTTATACCATTTCAGAAAAAAAAAATAGTTGTCCAATCTCGTCTTAAGAACTTCCACTGTTGGATCACTCACAACTTCTGGAGACAAGTTGTTTCACTGACTAATTGTCCTAACTGCCTGGAAAATTCTCCTTAGTTCTAGGTTGGTTCTCTTTTTGATTAATTTCCATCCATTTGTCCCTGTTCTGCCTTCTGGTGTTTTGGAAAATAAGTTTGCCACCTCTTCTTTATGGCAGCTTCTCAAATATTGGAACACTGTTATCGTGTCATCCCAGTCCTTCTTTTCATTAAACTACTAGACATACTCAACTCCTGCAACCTTCTTTTCACTTCCAGTTCCCTAATCAACTTTGTTGCTCTTCTCTGCACTCTTTCTAGAGTCTTGACATCTTTTTTATATTGCGGTCACCAAAACTGGATGCAGTATTCCAAGTATGGTCTTACCAAGACATTATAAATTGGTACTAACACTTCACGTGATCTTGATTCTATCCCTCTGTTAATGCAATCTAGGATTGCATTGGCTTTTTTGGCAGTAATAGGAGGGGAGGAATAAGAGGGGAGGGAAATAATGCTGTTGGGATCCAACAATAGTAATAACATTTAGACTTATATACTGCTTCACAGAGCTTTACAGGCCTCTTTAAGTAGTTCATAGAGTCAGCAATCACCCCCAACCATCCGGAACTCATTTTATTGATCTTGGAAAGCTGAGTCAACCTTGAACCAGTGAGAATTAAACTGTCAAACTGCTGGCAGTCAGCAGAATTAGTCTGCAATACTCCATTCTAACCACTGTATCAGTACAACTCTCTATCCATAACATGCCCTGTATTCTGTACTCACACTCAGTTGCAGTTTCCTGCTTGTTGCAGGATAGAAATCACTAGTTGGAACAGCATATTTTATATTGACACAGTTGTGTGGCAGTGCAAGGACTGATAGATAAGATTGCAACTCAGATGTGAGAGTGAGCTGTGAGTAGAATAGCTTTGGAGTAGCCAAAACCCAGTTTATTTGTCTTTGGAAACTGGGAAGCTTATGTGCAAAAGGGATTTTGTTTGACAGAGATAAATTGATTTAAAAAAATATTTTTGGTAGCGTCAAGAACTATTCTTTTTCTATTTAAAGCTCTTGTCTTTGCTGAAATATTTACATCACTTTATCTCAGAGTTGCTTTTACTGCATTAGCTCTCAGTAATTGGGATGAACTGTTCACCTGGAGAATCAGTGGACAAGAGTTTGGCCAGATTAATGTCAAGGCCAAGCCGAAAGATGACACATTGAGATCCAATTAACTCCCATCCTTTATTTGCTTACACCTAATGGATGGAATCTTGCCAAATTAAGACTATAACCTTTTAACCTTCTAGATATATGCTGAGAAAGTCTAGTAGGTGGTGACCCTGAATATCTTCCCCATCCTCCTCCATCTGGGGACTACGAAGTCTCTTAATCTGGGCCCCTCTCTGAGAAAACTCTGGGTTCTTATATAATATCCATTGATTCTCCAGATGCACATTCCATCACATCAATCCCTTGTATGACTAAATATATATATCACTGGGCTGCAGCTTCCGCTTCTGTTCCAGTGTACCATCTACCAGTCATTATCTCCAGCAGGGGACTGTTCTATGAGCCATCAGCTGATGTACTTCGAGCTTTGGATTTGAGTCACAGGGACATTATGGACCTATGTTTACTTACCATCAGTGGCTTGCTCAAATGCTATGACCTATATGTGTGTGGAACAAGGACTGGCTGAAACTAACTGGATTGTAGGAACACTGTGATTTCTGCCTGGACAGCCATCTGTCTGAAATGATATTATAGGGTCTCCCGCTCAAACGGGGGTGCTGGTGTTGGACTTGAAGACCGCCAAGTTCCTTTCCAAATCTATAATTCTATGTTTATATGTTGCCTATGTCTCATGATGTCTATTATGCAATTGCTGATTGAATGTCATTTATATAGATTTGCAGGAATGGAAAAAACGCATGAGGGGGAAGCAGAAACATACAGAAAGCAATGGCCCTGAACAGGATCAAATTACTATTTCCATTAAAAAATCAGTAATATTTTGCACTTCTCTGTTAGATCACCACTGAATATAAACTGAATGGTCAGTTTGCAGAAGAGTGGATTTCCTAGAGCATTTATAAAGCTCTTGGCAACAAAGAAGGAAACAGGATGACAAAATGGAGTAGCAGTGGAAGCAAACTAGACAACTGCACGGGGCACTAACATTCATCCATTGGGTAGAATATTTGGCACAGATCTTTGTATTTAGTTTTCCAATATATGCACACAGACAAAAAGGTCCAATATAAGATAGTTAATATAAACCTTTTAAATGGACATGTGAACCCCGAATCTGGGTGTGTTAACAGTAGCTTAGCTACTGTGGACCACTGGAATTATTGATATTAAAAATAAGTGAAAGAATGCACTCAATATAATCAGCATAAGCTACACTCAAGTTAGTACACTCTTAATAATATAGTGCAATGTGCTTAATACGTATATAATAAGTTATGGAAAGAGCTATGCTAGTAAAAGTTTATTTTGGGGGGGAAATCGAAAATAATTTTTGGTGAATTTGATTCTGGCAAATTCCTCATTTGCCCATGCCAAATTATTGGCCTTTATTTTAATATATATAGGAAATAGCAACAAAATGAATCTTTGGAATATAACTAGAGCTCAAAGATTTCATTTTTAAAAACTTGAAAATGTATGCAGCAGCAGGTGACAAAGATACTCAGCCAAGCCTCCTTGCTGTTCAAACAGAGGGGAAAAAAGCCAAACAATCCATTTTATCCCTTCCTTTGCTGAAGATTGTGATACTGCCTGGTATTCTCTGAATGGGGGGGATGGGCTTCTCCTCACTATGCAGAGCTGCAGCTTTTCATTTCTTTCTACATGATGGATCATTTCTATATCTTGGAGACAGATGAGAAAAAGAGTCTGAGTAAAAGTCTGGAAAGATCTCACATATCTCAAAAAGCCATTAAATTTCTGGTCCTTCCTCATTCATGCACTGAAGAATATCAAGGGCAGAAATCGTCTATAATACCACATTGATGGGTCCTGGCCTCAGTGTTTGATGGGACAGAATTTCTAAACAAATCATATTGTGCTAACCTCATCAATCAATTACCAACCAATTCAATGATCTGAGAACTCACTTTTGACAGGCACCTAACTTGTTTCAATATCAAAATGGAGATAATATCTAGATAGTTTTCCAATTACCAATCTATCCAGAATTTCACTAGATTAGAAATTCATACAACCATTAAATGGCAGTAAAAAGATACAGAAAAGTCTAACCATTTGTCATCATAAATTTCATAACCTGGAGTTTTTCAGTTTACACCTAATGGCCTTAATCTAGAGCAGCAATCCATATCTCTTTAACCAAAACAATATTCAATGTGAAGCCCATAAATCCAATATGAACCAAGTAACTTCTGCACTCTGGTTTGGTAATGAGAGCTTTGATACTGAATGCAACTTATTTTCATTATGACTTTTAACTTGTAGCTTAAGGAGCATAATTGTGTTTTTAATTAAGAATTTACATTCAGGGAGGAAAAAAATCCATGGTTGTTTTTTTTTGAAAAATCTGTTTTACTACATACAGTATAATTCCTTGGTTTATCTTGCAAATTTGATTTATCATTATCAAAGTCTTGTGCACCAATGTATTTGAAAAAAAAGAGAGGATTCTTTGCAGATAGACTGTCTCTTTAAAAAAAATCATGCTAACCATTAAGCATATATTTCCTAAAGAAGCAAAAGCTGAGTGTTCCCCATTTACACTGTGCAACAGGGCAGTGTCTCAAAGATTTTAACCAAGCAGATGACTTGATGTCTTACTCAGCTCATTTGTGCTCATTTGTGACATGAACCAATAAAACATTGTTTATTCAAAGCTCAGAAGGGCTCATGATGACTCTAATCCCTCTGTAGATAGCAAACAGATAGCACAGACAATCACATTTTCCTTACATGAGAGAATCCAATACAGAATAGAATGAACACACTGCAAGGGAAGCCTGTTACTGTGCTAATAGGAAAGGAGCCATTTTAAATGGAGAACTCAAGTTTTGATTCATATACTGGATAATGCAAGATGTTAAAAAGGACCATGAATACAATGCAGCTGCATTTTGAAAACTCATATGGAGAAAGAAAAAGAAAAGCTTACTTGTACCAATGCATATCATTTTGATTCTTATGAGCACCTCAGTTTGGTGCAGCATGATTGTTCGATGAACAAACAAGGCATTTACTGTTTTGCCATTTGTGTAGAGCAGGGGTGTCAAGCTGGCGGCCCACGGATCAGATACATCACACACAGGCCATGCCCACCCCACAAATGGGGAAAACATCATGAAATGTCCTATGACGGCAATGTGATGCAGTGAGTTTGACACTCATGATGTAGAGCATGTCACACTATGTTTTTTTAATGCGAAAATAATCCATGCTTCCCAGTAAAAAAAATTCCCAAGGTATGATATAATAGCGTTATATTTGTGTATTGTTCTTCTCTCCTTTTTTTCCTACTAGTTTTTTTCATTTCTTTTTTTCACTCTTTAATTTTTATTTCTTTTTCATTATGTACAGGTATCCTCATTTAGTGACTGACTTCTTTAGCAACTATTCACAGTTACAGCAGTAAGAAAAAACTAACTTTGTGAGCAATCCTCATATTTATAACTTTTGCAGATTTATAAAGCAAAGGAAAGCTGAAACAAGATCATAAGCACAGTCATAGTTTTACTTAGTGACTGACTCATTAATTAACTGTCCCAAATGTGGTTGCTAAATAAGGACTACCTGTAATAGAAATATATATATTTTCTTTGGCAATGTCAAATGGATTTATGTTCTGAATGCTCCTCTATAAATAGAGACATAGATATGACTATAGCCCCTGGCACCCCAATAGTCATTACTTTTAATTAGACTGACCTTTCGTGTGTTTCTCAGCTGGGTTTTTTAGATTTCACTGAATGTATCTGTATGTTAGCTGTTTTATATGTTTTATCAGATGTTTCCTATGCCCTGGGAGCAATTATCAACCTCAAATGCAGTTCATATATTCATCAATTCAACAGCATGATTGCCCAGAAGCCAAGTGCCTTTATTTCCTAAAACATTTCCAAATGACAGTCTTTTGAAATGCATATAAAAAACAACAACATGTAACCTTTAATTGAATTAAAGCTAATAGAGTAGTTATTTGGCTGAAATGTAGAAGTCAGAGGATATTTTAACAAAAGACTAGAGTGCCATCTTCTGGCAGATTTCATAACTATGTTCATCATGCAAAGATTTAGCATCTAATACTAGTTGGATTGCTATCTATGACTCTTTTCTGGGTATCCACATTTTCTATCCCTTAGTAGCTGCTTCAGTAGAAAGATTAGCTGCCAAAGTGTGTAGTAATTTACAATTGCTCACATAATTTTGTCCTCAATGATATTCTAATTATCAACGGAATAATATCTTCTGCTGTATGAATTGGCACACCACATCATATTTTGTGTCAGGTCAAATAGCATTACATTTCATAATGAGAAAAAATGAGACAAAATACTCTCTCTTCTGATATTTTGGGATTTATACAAATATTGTGCTTAGAGCGCTGGAGAGACTGGTTACCATAAGGATGCAGCAACAGCCTGATTAACTGGTAGCTGAGATGGATACTGGCTTGGATCCAGTGGCTTTTGTGGAATCTATCAGTCTTTACTTGTCACATTGGGTCCCTGAACCTATGGATTTCCAGCTGTCTTTACTATCTCTAACAATGCCTCCCATATTATCAACCTCCTTGTTATGAGATGCACTTGGATAGACAAGGACTAAATGTTACATTCAGTGATTTTGAAGCAATAGCACTTAGCACTCATATAGCCTCATAGTGCTATACAGCAGTTTACAATGTCAGCATATTGCCCCCAACAACCTGGGTTCCCATTTTACTGACTTCAGAAGGCTGAGTCAACCTTGAGCCCCATCAGGACCAAACTCCAGACTGTGGGCATAGTTTGCCTGCAATAATGCATTCTAACCACTGTGCCACAACGATCATGAATGAGTTTCTTAGACTGGACATGACTGAGTTTGTTTTCCCTCTGAATATGAGATAATGGAAACAATGATATCTCCCTATCAGGTTACTCAAGATTGGTGTAACATTGGGGAGTTGACAGAAAGTTTTCCAGCTGGACAGATGTGGGGTGTGTGGGCTCTTAAGAGTCTCACCTGAACCCTGTCTGACAATCCAATTCCGAGATTCTTTTTTTCCCCACAGTGCTTTTTTCCACAGCAATTAAAGTAGAAAAATCCAAGGTGGATTAGAACTCGGAAACAAGGATTGTGTAACTAACTATAACTTTGAAACTGGACATCATGAAAAACTGATTAGAAGAACTATTTGAAATTATAAAAATATGCATAAATCTGTAAAACTAAGCCTAAATAGAATTCTGAACCCAGGGAAGCAGAGATCTAAAGAAGAATTCAAAGAAGAAGAAGAAGGGGGGGCATGACTTACGTGGGAGTGTCTGGGAGCTCCCATCACTACCCGCGCGGCTGCATTCTGGACTAGCTGCAGCCTCCGTACGCAGCCCAAGGGCAGCCCCATGTAGAGAGCGTTACAGTAGTCTAGTTGAGAGGTCACCAGCGCCTGAGTGACTGT
>JAPKID020003282.1:0-12504 GCA_026931265.2 Tropidonophis doriae
CCCCCACTTCCGAGGCAACACCAGTTCTTTTTTTAATTAAATTTTTAATGAATAACATTTTTCGAACATGCTGCCTCCCTCCTCTCCGCTCTGTTTCTGACTGCCGCCTGGCGCTAAGCTCCCCAGCGGGCAGTCAGAAACAGCTGAGAGGCGTGACTCCTCTGTTCCGTTTCTGACTGCCGCTCGTATACTCGGCGTATAAGACGACCCCGATTTTCGGTTGACTTTTTTGGGTTTCAAATGTCGTCTTATACACCGGAATATACGTTATTTTAATCTCATTAACAAAAATGAATACCCTTGCCTAATTGTATTTTATGCCTAGCTATTTTGTATTTATCTAACTGCTGGATTTACAACACATGTGTCATATTGCCTAGGTTGGCGATATAATATATCTGTCAAACTAAATGGAATGAAAAATGTAAAAGGAGAAATAAATATAGTTTTCCACAATAAAAATGGAGATATGAAGGAATATCCAATTATGAGGTATATTTCATGCTTTTTTGTTGCAGATTTTATTAATTTTAGGAATAATTATATCAATAATTCAATTAAGAGTTTTTCATGTTTATCACATATAGAATACTTCCAAAGACTTCTACACATACTAATTCAAGGATTAAGGCTATTTTATGAAATAACAAATTAAAAAGGTAATAACATACTCTGTAAGTGATGTAAAAGGAATTAGAAAGTGGGAAGTGAAGAAGTTAGGAGTGTTGTCCATTTTTCAACAATAAAATGATGTAGTTTGTAAATTCTGTTTTAATACCTGATGAAATGGGCTATAGAATCAGCTTTCAGGGAGACAATGGGAATGGAATAGCCTTTATGATGAACTATGACATCTTATAAATAAATACTGTACAAAACAAATTGTTTAAACTATTATAGCTTTAGTAGATTATTTTATAACATATGTTGTGTGTTGTCAGGGAATTGTGCAGCAACTGTGCATATGAAGTCAGAGACTCTAACACAAACTTGTAATTTTATATAAATAAATATTATTTATATTTATAGCAGACAAGATAGGAACATCATGAGGTAAATCGAACAGCATACAGAACACACATAGAAGAAAAAGGCGGGGAGAAAAATTAAAATTCCCTTTTACATCCACAGCAACCAATCATAGCGTAGATTGCCTCAGCATGAGCCAACATTCTCCTATCAATCACACGGTGTATTCTGGCCCATGGTACACTTTACTCTTCCCCCTACTAAATTAAATATATTAATCCTCATCCAATCTGAATTATTTGATTGAGATAAATTGTGAATGAGTAATATTAATATTACAGAATAATGAATTGTAAAGTTGTTAAAAAAAACAAAAACCTGTCCTGATGCTCTGTAATTTCTTCAATCACATTTTTACAGGGGCAGCCTTAACCAAGAACAAATCTATTCAAAGATCACAGATGTAGAAATTAATCCAGAAAATGCTTCAAGAATTGAGTTTGTTTGGCACAAGCAATTCTTTACTTTCTTTTGGGCTCAACTAGGAGCAGAAAAAGTAAATCTTACCCGTGGGCAGGATGGGCGCAAGTAAGTATAGCTATTCTGAGACTTTTCATGATTTATATCAAGCTTCATTTGATAGTACATGAAAAAAGTGAGCAAGGATAAGACCTAAAGCAAGGATGGAATTTTAACAATTGAAATCCAGTGATTGTGGTTTGAGGGACCTACTGATCTGCTGTTCTGAAATGCTAGAGTGAATACATAAGCACGCACTACATGCCTTTTTGCTACATATGCAATTAGACTTCTTTTTACTTTATTTATTTGCTATCCCAAAACATTTCTAGAATTATGAATGGGGAAGAAGGCTCAGAAAGTCCAGCATTAAGGATTCAGAGAACCAAGTTTTCTTCTATCATAAGAACACCCTGAATATTTTGTAATGTGCACTCTTGCATTATAAATCTTTCCTTTGTCCAGTCAAAAATCTAAATCTTTAACCTTTGTATATAGTCAAAACATGACTTAAGAGATGGAAGTTAACTAACAAATGTAAGATTTATATAAAGTTTTTTTTTCTTTCCCCTTGTTCAAGGACTTCCCTTTGTGGCCATGGAACAGTCAAATATGAAGTTCCTCAAATGCTTACACCCTGTGGAATACTAAAGGAGGCATAAGCATAAATTGTAAGAATAATGAGGAAGAGCTCCTTCATGTGGCCTCTGAAAGAGCTTGATGGTTTGAAGTATGACTTATTAGAACAAATCTTCTGTCATTTCTTTCCATCGTGTTAGCTCAGAACACAATCATCATAATTGTTTTAGGTATAATAAAACAATAGGTATCAATTTATCTTTCAAAAGAAATAAAATAGTCATAAAGTCTGTCAATGTGTGTGGATGGAGAGAGAGCGAGAGAGAGAACAAATTATGAATGGAAAAAAATAATGTATGCTGCCTATGGTATGGAGTATCTTTACTTGACAAGATACTTCTCTGTAAATTTGCTTTTTAATTTTATTCATAGATTCCAAAACTATGTGCTCTGATGAGTTTATGTTTATAAAGAGCTGGAATATGCATCTTTCTCTTACTTCTCAGAGGTTTTAGTTAGATTGTTGGGGGCAATGTGTATTCTGACCTAGTATTCCTGAGACTAGGCTGTGGATTATGTGCCTTCACAGCCCGTAATGAGTCACAATTAGGTTCCGTACATTCGCCATCATGGCGATAGGTGATTGCAGAATTCCTTTTCATTAATTAAGGCAGTAATAATGAAAGCGCTTCTGAAAATATTTCACTTCTGAACTCATTTATTGTGGTATAACTAGGACTTGTTTATGAGTAAACAGTGGTCTTGCATTGGAGCAGACAGAACCTTCCAACCGAAACTGAGTGAATCCCTAAAGCTATATGTGAATTTCTGCTGGTTCATACTAACTAACGTGGGAAGTTTAAATGCTGCTGCGGCTGTCACTACTCCTTTTTTGCTTTCACTTCTTTTTTTGCCCAAGGAACTACAGGTAGTCCTTGATTTATGATCACAATTGAGCCCAACATTTCTGTTTCTAATTGAGACAGTAGTTACGGTAAGTGAGTTGTGCCCCACTTTATGACTTTCTTTGCCTGACTTGTTATGTGAATCACAGGAATTCCTAAGTTAGCATCTGGCTTTCCCCATTGAATTTGCTTGTCAGAAGGTTGCAAAAGGGGATTACATGATTCTGGAACATGGCAATTGTCATATATATGAAAAAGCTGCCAAACATCTGAATTTTGATCACGTGTCCCTGGGGATGCTGGAAATGTGTGAAAAACAGTCATAAATCCCTTTACTCAATATCATTATAACTTGAATGGTCCCTAAATGAATCGTTGTAAGACAAGGATTATTTGTAATATGTTTTTAATCTTATAAACTCATTTCTAAACTGTCCCATTTAGTGACCCATTAGTACTTGAAGACTAAAATTAGATTATTCTGCCACTTCAAAGATCAGGTTTTCAATCATGGATCTTCCTTTCTTATCACAGGAGGAGAGTCTATAATGTCTTATGACCTTTCCTAGCATTTTACAATGGTTTCCCTCATCTTAATACAGAAAGTATGCATTAGAAATAATTTGATATATAAATTGGTGAGGTTCCATTATTGCAAAAGTTGTACTTTTTGGGTGATAAACCTGTAGAGATATTTATCACCAGACAAATGACAACTAATCCAGTAATCCTGTGCAAAACTTTTGTTCCTAAGGTGTAGAAAGAAACCTTCAGCCTTGGAAGAAGATTGGCCTTCAGATAGTGTTTTTGTGGATTCTTCAGCAGATCTTATCTTTTCAACAACAATTATTTGATACTGAAAAGAAGGAAAACAGGTAGATGAGAGGGGACTGCTTATTACTTCAAACCATTGTTGTTGAGAAGATAAGACGTGCTGAAGAGTCTGCAAAAGGGATATCTGAAGGCCAGTCTTCTTCCAAGACTGAAAATTTTCTTCTATACTTTGAGGAACAAATGAATATATGCACAGAGTTAGTGGATTACTATGAAGATGATGTTTTGAATCTACAAGCCAGTTTCTACTCTTCTTTAGCCCTGAAGCTAATCAGATTAGTTCTAAGATTAGCTGATATTAGCTGATCAGATTAGCTGATATTGCTATCAGATTGATGACTGGTTAATCTTTACTTATCTACATGTTTCTTAATATTATGCTCAATTGTCACCGTAATCTTTATCTAGGATGAAGAGTAGATTTTAAATACTTTTGATATTCAAGGCATTCATAGGTTGGTATCTATACCAGAACTATAGAAAAGAATAGGTGTGTAGCATGCATATTGTTGTCATTGTAGTGAATAAAACTAGTATAACATTATTTTAAAATCTATGTGAATTACAACAATCCTCAAATTCCAGTAGCCCATGCTCCTACCCCTGCTTAGTAATGCAACTCACAAGGAAGCATTGAATATGTCAGTGTTTCTCAGGGCAAACCCACACATTCTGCTTGGCCCATCATCAACGTGGGCCACTCACTGAACAAGAAGAGATGATGTTGTCCACTCTAAATTACTGAACACAAATGAGGAACAACCATAGGGACAGTAGAATAGTGGGCAGTATATAAATAATTTCCTTTACCTAGATCTCATCATTTGCCCTATGGTCAAAAGACTCCTAAGGTTCAAAGAAACAATAGGTCCAGCAGTGTTTCACAACAGGCTCAGTCTCAACTCCTCGAAGACTGAATTGCTGTGGTTCCCGGCATCCCATTACAGTCAGCTGGTTCCATCGCTGGCTATAGGGGGTGAGACCTTAGCCCCCACAGGAAGGGTTCGCAACTTGGCTGTCCTCCTGGGTGCACGGCTGTCCTTGGAAGATCATATGACGGCTGTCACCAGGGGGCTTTTTATCAGGTTCACCTTTATCAGGTTTACCAGTTGCGTCCCTTCCTAGATCGGGATGCCTTACGCACAGCCACTCATACCCTTGTCTCTTCCCGTCTGGACTACTGCAATGCTCTCTACAAGGGGCTTCCCTTGAAGAGCACCCGGAGGCTTCAACTGGTCCAGATATGGGTAATTATGGGAGCGACGCAACACTCCCATGTAACACCTCTCCTGCGTGAGCTGCACTGGCTTCCGGTGGTTTTCTTTCTCTTTTTTTTTGTAAAATAATTTGTATTGGTTTTACAATTTTATAAAAGGAAAGGGGTAAATAGGGTATTTTAACAATATTTTAGAGCTTCCATATCTGGGTTGGTGACCGCCTCTGAGTCTTCTTACAATGTCAATTTCATTGAAAAATAGAAAGATAGGAAGGGGTACATACATTTCAAATCATAAATTTCATAATCAAAAATTTCATACATTCAATTATTTTGGCTTCTGGTGTTTTCAAGGTGTTGGTTACTATCTTTAAAACACTCCATGGCTTAGGAAAGGGGTACTTACGAGATCGCCTTCTGCCACCGAGAGTCTCCCACTGACCAATACGCTCCCATAGAGAGAGTCTCCTCATGATGCCGTCAGCTAGACACTGGCGACTGGCGACACCCAGCGGGAGAGCCTTCTCCGTGGGAGCACCTGTACTCTGGAATGAATTGTCCCCAGAATTAAGAACGATCCCTGATTTATGCACCTTCCGCCATGGTCTCAAAACCTTTTTCTTCCAACAAGCCGGACTGGCATAAAACATGATTTTTAAACTCAAATTTGTATTAATTTTAATCAGGGTTAGTTTGGTTTTTTTCCGATGTTTCGGCAAATGTTTAATATGTTTTTTAAAAGCTTTTAAAACTTTTGTATATTTGTTTTTATTCTGGCTGTACACCCCCCTCAGGAGTAGGGTGGTATACAAAACCAATAAACTAACCTAACCTAACCTAACCTAACCTAACCTAACCTAACCTAACCTAACCTAAACTAAACTAAACTAAACTAAACTAAACTAAACTAAAATGCAAACATAACAAGGAATCTCTGCAATAAAAATGTAACATATGCAACTATAATGATGTTGGAAGAAATGTCCATCTGTGTTCTATTCCAAGTGGGGAGGAAGACACTGGAGACATGGAGGCTATTTGGAAAGATGGTTTAATGATGGATGGGATCCCATGGCTTGAGATCCTGGGCAAAAAAGAGAAGAGATGCTGAGAATGTCCTGGTTTTATGCCCTCTCTGGGCTTTTGAATTTGAGCTTGTATTCTGATTGGTTGTCAGACTCGCATGGGGCCATGCAGGGGTAACTTGTATGTGTCCCAGGGTTGGTTGAGTCTTGCTGGGTGATGATGTAATGAAGGGCCCTTGGACAATTTCTCCTATCGCTCTGCCTGAAGGAAGTAGATCTTTGGTATATAGAATAGCCTGGCCCAGGCCTTAATGGCCCATTAACAAAGGTAACAAATGGCTCATTCACATTCTGCCAAGGCCTGGTAAACAGTCTTTCAAAGGTGAATTTATGACCACAGACCTTATCTATCTTGGAAAGCTGCCATGTAAATATTGTCCAAATGAGGTGCTTTTCAAGGAAAGACTTGGCACGAAGTCTCTGAGATTCATGGACAGATCTTCACACTCCTGAAACAAATTAAAGAAAGGACAAATTGTTTCCTGCAAAAGCCTACTTCCCTTTTGCTCCTCTTTTATTTCCTATGGGAGGGGCCATTCACCATCCACCTGTGGCTTTATTCCCAAATCGACCTTGATTTCTTAGCTGTTCTTTTCTTCTGGCAGCTCTGCGCATGCGCACACTGAAAACAGGCTCCAGCTGTTCCTCTGCCTCACTGACGTCTAGCTCTGAAGGCAGCTGAGAACTGCCAGGCAGCCTTGGCCCCCTCTCTGCCTCCGATGCAGAGCCCTCGTCCGAGTCTTCCCCAGCCTCCAGGACTGGCCCATGTGCCTCTCCAACCTTCTCACTGTCCGACTCTGCTGCCAGCTCCACTGGCCCCGGTTCAATTTCTCTATTTTTCACATAGATGTGAAAGACTATAGTACCGTATTTTCCGGAGTATAAGATGACCGGGCGTATAAGACGACCTCCTAATTTTACAGTTAAAACATAGGTTTAGGCCTATATTCGCTGTATAAGACTACCCTCCACTTCCGAGGCAACACCAGTTCTTTTTTTAATTAAACTTTTAATGAATGACATTTAATGAATTCCCCCTCTGCATGGCTTGGAACTGCACCAAAGAAGGATAAGGCCACCTATACAAAACGTCGATGACATCTTCGGAAAGCCGGCCAATGACCGAGCCCACCCTCTGCTCCTCGTAGAGCCTGTATTTCAGATTTTTTTCCCGCTGCGCCTTCCCAGCAGGACATGAGGGTCGCCAGTGCAAAGAGAAGCGTAAAGTTCATTTTTCGACCCAAACGCGGCATCGCGGCACAGCCTCCCCGAGCTTCTTTCTGCCCCAACAAGTTACGAAGCAATTCGCTTAACTTAAAATCCCGATCCCTCAAACCCAAACGTCCATTTTGTTCTTGGAAGCAAGGGGAGGAAATGGTGGGGAGACTCGCACTTGCAAACCTTCCTTCTGAAACGGATGCCACGTCCCAGCCGCTCAGGAAAAGTTGCCTACAGCGAGACCGCAGCGCCAGAGCTCCCGATATACATCCCGTAGGCAAGCCGGCTTGGATTCCTCTGCTTCTTCTCGTCTGAGAGGTTTGCACATCAAGGCTTCTTCCTTCCGCTGTAGCTATTACCCGTATTTTCCAGCGTATAAGATGACCAGGCGTATAAGACGACCCCCGATTTTCGGTTGACTTTTTTTAGTTTCAAAAGTCGTCTTATACGGCGGAAAATACGGTATTCTGGATCTATGTTTGATAAAGCTTTACTTTAGGCAACTATTGATACATTATTTGTTTTAAGAAAGTAGCTTTTGAGTATTACTTCTAATGTATTGTTTCTCTTTGGTAGATACATTGATTTAGCTAGCAATCTCTTTAACAACTCTTTTAAATGTTCATACCTCATATGAGTTTTTCTTATGTTTTTAAAATTATGTTCAGAGAAAATGGAATCCAAGATGAAGTTGCCCCTGAAACCACTACACCGAATGGAAATTGCTTGAGAAATAGTAATACTGAAGTTTTTGTAAGTGCTATGATTTCTAATTTCATAAAATTAGATGGGAAAAAATGGAATTTGATCTTGAACCTCACTGGGTGCAGTTTATAACTTAAAACCATATTGGGGAGAGCTGACAATTTAATATATTTAAGTTCAAGGATATGTCTAGAGTTGACCTATACTATTATTAATGTGAAATGGTTACATTTTGTAAATGCCCATATAGTTTGTCCTCACTTAAGGACACTAATTGGAAATAAGACTTTCCTTCGCTAAGTGAAGCCGTTGTTGGTGAAACACCTGACTGTACCACTTAGCAATAGCAGTTCTGGTAACAGCATCGTAACTACAAAAATTCCTGAATGAACGTTTAAGTGAGGACTGTCTTTAAAAATATATTTCCTATAGCTACACCCCCTCCCAGTGAAATTGAGCATCCCTCCAGCTGATAATGCTTGATCAATGTAGTTGATACCTCTGTATCTATTTTATAACAGTTCTGGCAAGGAATTTGTCCCTTCGTATACTGTTTCTGTGTGATGGAGTGGATTTCATCTTTATCATTTTAGAAAGGGAAAAGAAAAGTCCGAGAACAATGTGAAAACAGAAGAAGAAATTCTTCCAATAGTAGACGATCAAGCCAGCTGCAAAATGGAGAAGTGGTTGAAGCCGTTACATTGTTTGAGGTGGTCAGTATGGGGAAAAGAGCTATGCAGGTACATCAACATATTTTTTGGATTGACTGGACATCTATAAATTAAACTGTTTACGAAAACTTGTTGCTTTTTTCTCTTTTATTTCACTGTTGTCGTATGCCATTTTTAAAATTTTAATCTAGGGTTTGTTTGTTTGTTTTTGAAATCTGGTTCAGCCTGTGGTAGATGATTGGATTGAAGCCTACAAAAAAGATAGAGATGTGGCACTTCTGGATCTCATTAACTTCTTCATTCAATGTTCAGGCTGTCAAGGTAAAATCCTTTTTCTATATTAAGAAAAGAGAGACAATGATTAAATATATATTTTCATTATACATTATACATTCTTGTTTACAATGCAGGATTACATTTGTTGATGATTGGTCCAGATAGACATAAGGGTGGACAGAAACTTGCAAAAATGGGAATCATCCGTTCTTAGACTAGAAGAGCCACTATTGTATGCACATGAACAAATGTTTCCTAATCTCAAGGTTGGGAAGAAAAATTCAATATGTCTATTATTTAAATGAATTTCCTAATTTTTGCTCACAAAGTTAAAATACAAACTCCAAACAAAAGGAAAGAAAATACAAGAAAAAAACAAAAAAAAGAAAACGTTCATAAATAAACCCAACACATACACATAGAATGTTGCCCCTAGTTGAATACTGAGAAATATATTTCAGCAATAATAGTTCCCCCCTTGTGAAACAGGCCCACAATGTTCTGAACTTCTACAACTCGGTTCACCCAGCTAGTTTGACCTGGCATCTATCTACTGTATTAAAAAAAAACCAGTTAACAGTTAAACTCAACAACAAAGTTAAATTATAAAGTCCCCTTAACAATTTATTATATGTATTTAACTCCAGAAAGTCCACAATGGCTTCTAATCTACCATGAACCACCACAAGCATTAACTCTGATAAGTCCAAGTTTAAATATTATTTATTCTCTTTATTAATAAAACTTTTCTTTAAATTTTTAACTGGGATCTTTCCAACAATTGCAACTCATTCACCAAAGTCATAAATCTGTTGTAAATATCTCCACAGCATTATTCAAAATCTCTTCCTACAAGTTGAAATGCACATCCCTTGGCAATTGTTTTCTGATTGGATATAATAAATCCATTCCCCAATCTCTACCAATATTTTTAAGAAAGCCCAGTTCATCACTCATCAATTCTCCCATTCTAAATCTTTTGAATTCATGCCCCTTTCAGCCTTCTTCAACAAGTCTGTAATTCTCAAACCAGGTTCCAAAATTCAAATCTGCTAGCAACAAATTAGATTCCAATCCATCTGATTGTAAAACAGGTTTCACTGATGTTAATTGCATCCGAATGCCATCTTTGGATTGATTTGTTGTTAATTTATCAAACCTTTTATCCAAGTTTTCAATTAGCGCTTGTATGTTGAAAAGCATTTTTTTTCAAGGCTTTCCAAAGGAATTGCCAAATTTCTATTGACTTAAAAAAGTGGAAGGAGAGCTACAGAATTTACACATTGGAGCAAACAATTCTAGGGCACTGCTGTGATATGCAGCTCTTTTGCACTTATATGGCTTCTATTTTGTCTGCAATAAAACAAGTTATCCAGCTATGTTTATTGGTGATCTTGTATTATAAGCAAAAACCTGAATCCTGAATGTGAATGTTGAAAATATTGGAAATTCTGAGATGCTAAGCATATTTCAGATATGCTTATGAATATTATACCAAGGGTTATCAATCCTATGTGTGTTTCACCTGGATGTGCATTCCACTGAATTATTCATAGATGAGAATACAATTGTAATTAAATCTAATAATTAAAAAGGCAACATAGTACAATGGTGCAGAGTATCTATTATGCTGGGTGCTAATTTTTTTGTTGACTTTTGAATCTCTGACACTGTGACCTCATCATTGTTTTAAAATAAAGTTTTATGTGCATACTACTGCAAAATACATTAAAGGCTCATTTAAATTTCCTATTGCTGTTTCCATAGGAATGGTTACTGCAGAGATGTTCCAAAGTTTACAGAACTGTGAAGTGATGCATAAAATGACAGAGAAATTTGATGAAGTAGGTCCTTCCTTTCCTAAGGCAGGAGAGCACAGCTTCATTGGTTTGAGGGACACATGGGAGAGGCATGTAGAAGGCTACAGTCCAAAACTGTTGAGAATCATTTATAATCTGTAATTTAATTTATTACATGGCTTCTATTTTTAATTACATTTAGGTAAGACTTCAATAGCAGAATAAATAAAAGTGGCAGCTTTGTAACGTCACTGTGACAGGCTGAAATAAGTCTGGGAAATCCAGATTCAACCCTCTGTCATGGAAGCTCACTGGATAATTTTGAACCAGTTTGTCTGTCTTAGACTAATCTCTGCCACAGGGTTGTGGTAGGAAAAATGAACAGGGAAGGGCTATGCACCATAAAAAAAGAGCATGATACACATTAGCATACAGAAGTTTAGGCACCCTAGTCAAACCCTACTTTTCAATGTTTCTGAATGTTTTTATATAACAGCTCAGCTGTGTGCTTCTTCATTAACTTAAGTATTGATGGTAGTTTCACTCATGAAATCTGAAGATATATGTAGGATTTTGCCAATACCTTGGAGGTGATAAAGAAATCCTTACTTATACGGAAACATACACAAAAACTGTTTGAACTTAGCTATGGGTGTTTATAATTGTATTCAATTATTATGAGAACATTGATGTTGGTAAACATTACTGATTAACTTTTGTTTTGCCTTTATGTATTATAGGAAACAGGATTACAATATAAAAGGTTTATGGCTTATCCCTGGATTTTGACTGTTACTTGGCCAGTGGACATGGTAAAGTAATTATGTAATAACTACTCAACTCTTTGTTTTGCTGGAATTTATGTAGGGATACCCAAAAAGGTTCTTAGACTGTGTGCAACACATGTAGTGACAGTAACCAAGATTGCTGCAAACTTTCACAAAATTCCAGGACCTGTTCAATATATAATAAAAAGGGTTGCATTTTCTAAAATACCAGTAGGAGTTCAATCGTTAGTCAGTTTTTACCATGTATTGTAAAATGTAATTCTTACAAATGATATTCTTTATGTTTCTCTATTAACTAAAAAGAATTATGTTGCTTCTTCTCCTCCCTTGAACCAGAGGCAATTATTTTTATGTATGCTGGCAACATGTAGTCTGTTGCTAACAAAATCAAGAAAAATACATGCAGGCTTCTTTAATTTTACCTTGCTGTACTGTTCATTCCACCTCATATCCTCACAGTTTGGAGAGGTAGGAAAGGTATGAAATACTGGAGCTAAAGTGAGCCTTCTCAGAGCTAATTGTGAGGGTTGAGGGCGCCCTCTGACACAGATAACAACCTTCTCTTTAATAAAGTGGATAGTGGCAATCTAAGAAATAGATTTATCATTTCCAGGCATATAGGGCATACACCCAGTTGCTATAGAGGTATCAATTTCATAATATAAAATTGGCAATAGGAAGTCAACTGTTTGTATAACTTCTTTCTCATGCAGGTTAAGCTTAATCTTATAACTCTTCTAGGCATACGTGTGAATCATCTTCCAAATGAAATAAGGAACCAAGCTGTGAAGTATAAGGAGATCTTCTTTACTACTGAGTATTGGTTGGACAGCTTGATCTGATTGACAAATCTGGGTTTAACATTACAGTCATGATTTACACTGACTTTGACGATCACTGTCATTTCAAGAAAGAATTGTATGCTATGTACAGTGATAAT